>MJUU01043106.1:6161-32496 GCA_002080025.1 Modiolus philippinarum
TTGCCGTGCCACTACTTCCTGTTTGCCGATACTTTAACTTTTTATTATACCACTCTATGGATGAAAATTTTTCGTCAAAGTTTTCTTGGCTTTTACAGGTGGGAATGATTTCATATTTAGTCTAAAGCTTCATGATGAGGAGTTGTATCGTGTAAGCTATTTTCAGGTTTGCCATGCCACTACTTCCTGTTTGCCGAAATAACTTTTTATTGTACCACTCTATGGATGAAAATTTTTGTCAAAGTTTTCTTGCCCTCTACAACTGGGAATGATTTGATATTTTGTGTAAAGCTTCATGATGATGAGTTGTATTGTGTAAGCTATTTTCAGGTTTGCAGTGCCACTACATCCTATTTGCCGATACTTTTTAACTTTCTATTTTAAAATATTTTCATTAAACAAGTGTTGATAATTTGGTACAAAGGAAGTGACTGCCTATTGCGGGGCCCTCCTGCATTCAGCAGTACCTCTAGTTTTCTTTATTTTTTCATAGTTATTATCCATAATTGTGTAAATTTGCTTAAAATTGAAGCCATAAGTTTTCCATTTGCCTACCTTTCAAAAGCAGATGTTGTTTCATAAACAGATTATGCAGCTGGAGTTCAAATTTCGAATTAAATAAACTCTTCAAAGGTTTGTTAATTTTTAAAATTACACAACTCAGGAAGCTGTTCTTGATATATCGAACAAGCTGTTCTTGATATATCTAACAAGTCTTCCAATATTTGGAAGCTAGAACTCTTTTTATTCTTTTCACAAGTTATTTGTCAGATCAAAATAACCAACAGTTCAATTTTCACAAATACACATCTTTTTAAATTTTTAATGAGATATCATAAGAACTACATACTCTGGATTGTTTATATATTTTACGGAGACTCCATTTATGACATCATAAAACTCCAAGGAACAGAGAGAAAACTGTAAACAACCAGTGTCTGATACTATGAAAAACAAAATATGTTTCAAGTACTTCCGATAAAAAAAATGTCTGCAAACAAAAATGTTGGATAAGGTGTCTGTAGTACATTATTTTCCTATTTTAGAATTTTGTTAAATTTTCTGTGAATAATAAATGAAGCCTAAATGCACAAATACATATGTATTAGACAATAATGGAGGAAAAATACAATTGAGACACCTTAAATAACTCACAAAAAAGATGATTGTTACACGTGTAGTCATTTCTAGTACAAATATGAAAGAATTTAAAACCTTCTGAATTATTGCATCAAAATTACAAAATCAAGGATGATGAAAAAGTTATCTGAATTTTGACAGCTGATGTTTTGTTAAATAACATTCTCCTCACCAGAATATAAAGCTCTGGGCTTGTATGCTAGCACCCACTTGCCCCTGGTCTTCATAATCTGGCTCACAGCTAGATATTTTGTGATATATATATATATGTAGCTGTCAAAATTCTGATATCATATTAATATACAAATTTGTAATGAAACCTGTACTGATCAACTGCAAATAAACCAAAATTTCTAGTCCCTGTTTATTTTATTTCATGTAATAATAATATATTTGGAGATCTGTTTGTTTAATAACATTTAATGTATTATGTTTAATAACATATTTTTGTATTTATTTTGTCAATGTAGGGAATTAAAGATTATGCTGATCAGCAGAAACGTTTACATCAGGACATCAATAAAAAATTGGAAGAAAATCGGGAAATGTTTTACAAACAACAACATGAAAAGTCTACAAATAAGGAAACAACAGAAAAACATGAAAATAATGATTTCCCGAAAGTAAACGGTGATGTATCCTACATAGAACCATGTGACAAAGTGAAACGACCAATGTTGTTGGTAATGCCTGATTGTCCGCGGGAAATGTCATTAGACTCTCCACATTGTACTGAGGAATCAAATGATTACATTCCATATCCAAACACGGATTCTACTATAACCACTCCTCCTGGAGAACTACTTCTAAGTCCGCAATATTGTCCGTCAGTCAAAGCACGGAAAATTTTTACTGTGGCACAGGTTAAAAATTTCCCTCTTTCTCCCCCATCTGTATCAATATTGCCCCCAACAGTAGATATTCCTTCAGTGTTATCCCATTCTTCTCCTGTTTTACCTTTACAACCAGTGCTTGTAGACTCTTCAAATGAAAATATGAATAATTTTGACCATAGTGTCGAAAACAATCCCAAAAGTGGACTGGGCATTGCTTCTACTCCAAAAATACAACCAATGACTGTATCAGATTTAACTAATGCTCTTGTTGATGAAAGTGTGAACCATATATTAAACCAAATTATCTGTGATGAAAATGTAAAGGCAGATGTGATTACAAATAACGGGGATTCTACAGACACGATTCAAGACATAAAGGTAGTGACTACTCATACAAAATCTGATGATGCCAGTGTTGTGAATACGGATACAAACTGTGATCATAAAGAAAGTGCTGAAACTGTAACAATTGTGCAATCAAACTCTGAACAATGTACTAATGTTCAAACAATTGATAATGACTCAAAAAATAGCAATAAACTAGACCACCAGTCTATTATGCCTGGTTTGTCAAATGGCTGTGATGTGTTAACAAATAAATGTTTAGAACATACAGGTGCCAAAGACTCAGATTCTGGAGTGGGTAGTTATGACTGTGAACAATGGACAAATGTAGAAGATAGTGTCAAACCAAATTTTCAAACATCATTTACATTTAATGGACTAACAAAAGAATTAGAAAGTGCCATTGAGGGATTAGATGTCCCTGTGGATGCAAAAAAATCAGCAGGTAATATACAATTAGCTGAATAGTGAGGAGATTTAGTTGAAGATTTTTTACTTCTACATATATGGATAACCTCATGCTTTCATTTACATAAACAGTAAAAAAAAAACATGCAAATGAAAGCATGAGGGCACCCATATTAAAATGAAGCAAGTAAAACAATTCTGAAATACTTTAGTTGAAAAAAAAAAAGAATTGAGTCATGATCTTTTTTAAAAAGTTTTGAATATCATTCATAGAAGCTTAATATCAATGAAATGGTGGTCAGGTGAATTTATCTTTATTTGTTATCTTTTATAGTGAAAATGCTGTTAATTTTGTGGAAAATGACCAAGAATGAGAAAAATATCTATTATAAATTTTGTACATTGCTGCAAAAATGGTAGACAGTGGGAACTAGAATCTAGAATTTTTTTTATGGCCTAGATGAAAAATGAACTTGCAAATGTTAACATGCTAATGTGTATTCGTGTGCCGGTATTCTGTATTTCTTCTTGTATTTGGAGTACAAGTAGCCATATTGTAATTTTCAATTCTAATCCACATTTAGGGACTAATAGTCTTCATGATTTTTTTAGAAGTTTCTTCGAGTCCAGATGAATTTGAAAGAGAACTGGATGCAATGATTGCAAATGTAAAAAATGGATCAAATTATCTGCCAGGCAAGTTGTGTCTTAGTGTTGTTTAGATTATTTTTATCTATGAATGGTATATTTTACAAAAATCTATTAATATACTGCATGATACATATGTAATACAGGACTTTCAAGTAAATTGGTTGTCATTGAGATGTTTTTTAATACACAAATAAAAATCAATACTTTTATCTGACCGAATTTCAATTTACTTAAAGTGCACCATAGCATTTGGCATTTGACAGTTGTTAAGAAGTATTTTTTATGCCCCCAGATCGAGGATCGGGGGGCATATTGTTTTTGTCCTGTCTGTCTGTCTGTCTGTCTGTCTGTCTGTCTGTTTGTCCGAAACTTTAACCTTGGCTATAACTTTTGAACTATATAAGGTAGACTTTTGATACTTGGCAAGTGTATAGGTCTAGTCAAGACGAACATAAATATGCAAAAAAAAATTAGGTCAAAGGTCAAGGTCATAGGGGTCCAAAAGGGGTAAAATTGGGAATCTGGGGGCATATGTAGTGTTTCACAAACACATCTTGTTTACAAAAAAAAATAAGTCAGAGCATTATAAAATAGATTACACATTCATATTCACTCCTTGCTCATTATTGATTAATTGATTAGTTAGTTTACAATAATTTGTTGGCCAGAATCAATTTGCACCAATTAGATATTTTCATAGATAGAAACTTATTTAAAATTTGGTAGGTATAAATTGCGCCAGTAAATAGAATCTAATTTCACCATCATTACCTGTATACCTACATGTATTTTTATATGCAAAAAAATTGCACTCGAGATAATATTGAAGTAAAGACAAACAAAGGCGACAACTTTATCCTTTGTAACGATGCGGTAAGTGGAATCATTATATTTGGATGTGAAGCCAACTCGCTGGAGTGTACGAAGTATATATGCTGCCTGTCCCAAGCCTGAATAAAAGAAGGAGTATAGTTATATATTTGCTCTTAAATACCTGTACTTACCTATTGTTACCTATATTTTTCATTGGCGCAATTTCTATCTAGAGTGATCAAAAATAAGTGGCACAATTCGAGTACTGGTGCTATTTGATTGCGGTGCAATTACATTCATTTTGGTGTAAATCGAGTTTGCCCAGTTTGTTTCTACTGTGATGTATGTCAGTATATATTTACTCATTAGGTCAGTATTTCACTTTTAACTAACCTACTGGTATTGAGGCTCCATTTTCCACTTTCAGTTATGAAGAGTTCCTGTCTCAAAAGTTTTTATTACAGTTAGTTTAATGAGAAATTTACATGATTTAACCTTGTTCTTAGAGTAATGTGTCAGTAGCTGATGTTGGATATTTACCTGTAGGGTTTCCTTCCAATTTTATGACATTTCCCAAGTTGATACAATAATTATATCCCCACTCGCTGTCAGGGATAATTTTAACAATTTTATATTACATATTCATGTTTCAATACAGCACTTAATATACTAAATCAAAATGATGAATATTATACTTTTACAGATGTAACAGGTACAGAGGTATTGCAAGACAACCACACCCAGTAATCCAGAGAGTTGAATGCTTTATTCAGTAACACCTTCTACAGTGAAACCTGCCTAAACCTTAACTTACTCACAAACGGTTACGTTCTTACTCAGAGTATATTGTTGAGTATATTGTAGGATTTTTGTAAGATTTTGTAGTTTACTCGAGATTGGCATTCTCTACCAAGTTGTTTCCATTGAAATCCATCTAGTCTGTTAGTTTTATTTGATTTGTAGACTTGTGTATTTGTTCAAATGATAGATCATTCTACAAAAAATAACATAAATGTATTATTAACTCGCTGATTTAAGTTTCATGTTATCAAATTATATATATTTAAGGATTTGTTAACAAGTACACCTTAGGAATTGCTGGTTGGGTATGTATTTGTGAGCATGTTTTGGTGCTTATAGGGCATGCATTATCAGGGTACAGATATGTATAAAAAATACAGACTGTCAGTATAAATAGTTTTCCATCTTGCAAAAATTTACATTTGGGCATATTTCAATAATAACTGATTTTTAGTCACCAAAGTGTTTTATTTTTAATTGAAAGCATGGATAAGACACATCCTGGTTTTGTTTTGCTAAGATATCCTTAATTTAACTTCTTTGATTTTATTAAAAACAAAACTATTGATATTTCAATCAAGTGGTAGTGTAAATGATGAGGCTAACGGATATGTTTTGTCAGATGAATTATAACCGCATAATATCATCACTTTAAGAAGTATTTTTAGCTCACCTGGCCTAAAAGGCCATGTGAGCTTTTGCCATCACTATGCGTCCGTCGTCCGTCTGTCTGTCCGTCAACAATTTCAAAAATCTTCTCCTCTGAAACCGCTGGGCCAAATGTTACCAAACTTGACTTGAATCATCACCAGGGTATGGCTTCTCAAAATTGTGTTCGATTCGTCGGCTGGTCAAACAACATGGCCGCCATTGCTAAAAATAGAACATAGGGGTAAATTGCAGTTTTTGGCTAATAACTTGAAAACCGCCACAGATATCAAAAATCTGACATTGAGTGAAAATGATCAGCATGATGAGATCTACCCACTGTGCAATTTTGAAGAAAATCTGAAAACCTATCTCAGAGTTATAGCCCTTTTTCCATAAAATTTTCAAAATTTTTGCATTTTTTATTTTTTATTTCAAAAAGTGTAACAGATAGAGGTCAAGTGTAAATTGCAAAAATGTTCAGCATATCAAGATCTACTTGCCCCTGAAATTTTGAAGAAAATCCATAAACCCTTGTAGGAGTTATTGCCCTTTTTTCACCGAGTTTTTAAATTTTCTTAATTTTCGTCTTGTATTTCCAAAACTATAGAAGATGAAGGTTAAGTGTATTATGATGAAATGCTTGCCATGCTGTGGCGACTTCAAAACTGGTGTTGAAAATAGTTGGATGACCGCCATTTTCAAAATGGCTGCCAAAAAAGGCGGGAAAATTCAACATTGTCCGATTTCAATGAAATTTGGTTTCCAAATAGATATTGATGTTGCGACTTCAAAACTGGTGTTGAAAATTGTTTGTGACGGCCATTTTCAAAATGGCTGCCAAAAAAGGCAGGAAAATTCAACATTGTCAGATTTCAATGAAATTTGGTTTCCAAATAGATATTGATGTTGCAACTTCAAAATTGGTGTTGAAAATTGTTTGTTGACCGCCGTTTTCAAAATGGCCACCAGAAAAGGTGGGAAAATTCAACATTGTCCGATTTCAATGAAATTTGGTTTCCGAATAGATCTTGATGTTGCGACTTCAAAAGCGAAGTTGAAAATTGTTTGTTGACCGCCATTTTCAAAATGGCCGCCAAAAAAGGNAAAAAGGCGGGAAAATTCAACATTGTCCGATTTCAATGAAATTTGGTTTCCAAATAGATATTGATGTTGCGACTTCAACTGGTGTTGAAAATTGTTCGTTGGCCGCCATTTTCAAAATGGGCGCCAAAAAAGGTAGGAAAATTCAATATTGTCCGATTTCAATGAAATTTGGTTTCCAAATAGATATTGATGTTGCGACTTCAAAACTGGTGTTGAAAATTGTTCGTTGACTGCCATTTTCAACATGGATGCCAAAAAAGGTGGGAAAATTCAACATTGTCCGAAAATGGTTCGTTGACCGCCATTTTTAAGATGGCCGCCAAAAAGGCAGGAAAATTCAACATTGTCCGATTTCAATGAAATTTGGTTTCCAAATAGTTATTGATGTTGTGACTTCAAAACTGGTGTTGAAAATTGTTCGTTGATTGCCATTTTCAAAATGGCTGCCAAAAAAGGCGGGAAAATTCAACATTGTCCGATTTCAATGAAATTTGGTTTCCAAATAGATATTGATGTTGCGACTTCAAAACTGGTGTTGAAAATTGTTCTTTGACGGCCATTTTCAAAATGGACGCCAAAAAAGGTGGGAAAATTCAACATAGTCCGAAAATTGTTCGTTGACCGCCATTTTCAAGATGGCCGCCAAAAAGGCAGGAAAATTCAACATTGTCCCATTTCAATGAAATTTGGTTTCCAAATAGGTATTTGATGTCGCAACTTCAAAACTGATGTAAAAATTGTTTGTTGACCGCCATTTTCAAAAACGCCTTTTTTTCCTCCAAAAAAGGCGGAAAATTCAGCATTGTCCGATTTCAATGAAATTTGGTTTCCAAATAGGTATTGATGTCGCAGCTTCAAAACTGATGTTAAAATTTGTGCGTTGACCGCCATTTTCAAAATTGCGCTAAGAAAGGTGGGAAAATTCAACATTGTCTGATTTCAATGAAATTTGGTTTCTAAATAGGTATTGATGTCGAAACTTCAAAACCAATGTAAAAAATTATTTGTTGACTGCTGTTTTCAAAATGGCCACCGAACAAGGCTGGAAAATTCAACATTATCTGATTTCAATTAAATTTTGTATACAAGTGGATATTGATGTCCCTTCCTCAAAACCGTCATTTTCAAATATTACAAGTCAAAAAAACCCATCAAAGAAATGTAGAAAACATGATCAGACTTGAAATACAGTACAAGATATTGGTGGTGTTGGAGCTACGAAAGTTTGAGAGACTGAAGATCCACTGTAAAACTTACAATGTTACCTTGATTGTGGCAACTGAAAACCAGGTGAGCGATACAGGCTCCTGGGAGCCTCTGGTCATTATAGGTAACACTTTCATTACTGTCACAGTTACCATCAGATTTTATATGTTTTGATTTCAATTTTGAAGATAGTATTAATAAAGAATTGTCAACTTATTGTAAAAGCAAATTTACTTATGACAGGATTTTTTTTCACTATCCTCCAAATAAATACACATTACACAAGCTTTTACCTTCAGAGAAATCTTTTTCCAAACTACAAATTCTACAATATTTATTTTTAAACACTCGCTTTTCTACAGAAATGTGTTACATTATCTACTATTACATACAATAATGGGTGTTTAATGGTACTGCGCATAAGTATTTAGTTTTGTTCAGACCAAGACTTGTCATAGGCAGAGACATATAGATACAGAGATACAAAACTCCTAGTTAATCCTTTTGAAAATGAGTGATAATACACATGAGTGAGATTTCCTGTGAATCAAGGAATTTGCTTATTTGAGTTGCTAACTCTCGTAATTTTCCATGAAATTGGAATATACTGTTTTCTAATCAATCTTTAAAAATATAGCTGGTCATGTGATCAGTTCTCCACCAATCAAATTCTTCACACCATATCAAATTAATAATATTAACAATTACATTATTATCGGAATATTTTGCTTTCACATGTGAATTTGACAAAAAAAGAGGTCTGAATGTACTATGTTGCATCATGGGTACAATTCATGACAGATATAAAGACCTTTTAATAACTTCCCAAGTAATGTTACTAGTACATGTAGTATATTTACCTGTCTGTTGTATGCTGTCAGAAACATGAATCCTAGTAAAGTTGGACTGATGGACTTTTTTATTGATACATGTATTGGTTTGATGAGGATAAAATTAAAAAAAAAAGCTTTTACCAAGAATATGCAATGGAGTTAATTTGAAATATGGCATTGTTATTTATTCATTTTGCAAATGTTTCCTTAAAATATGCAGATGTAATTTATTTTTTGCATTATCACTGAAATATCTATTTATACATTACAGAGCTGGTTTCTGTGAATATTATGTTGTTTGGTGAGAATATGTGAAAACTGATTATGTTTAATTCTATTTTATGAATTTGTACACAAATGACTACAAACAAATAATATAGAATACAATGTGTTTTATGATTTGTTTATTTATATTGTGAATTGCAGAATTACACACAAAGTACATTTCTCACACAGAATTACATATAAAAAAGCAAACATTTTTGGTCTCCCACCTTTAGTTTTAAAAGTATTCATCTTTGAGTATACATATCACACAAGCAAAAAAAAAAATATACCTCTTGACCTTAACCTCATTTGTACAGTTTCTCAGAAGACTGACATTAATGTCATTGGCTCATGGGGTTTGTTTACTTTACTCCATTTACCAAAAATACAAATGTACATGTTATACATGTCAAAAACCATCAGTATTAATGCTGTAATTGAATTCTTTAACCAGATAAAATGTCACGAATTGTTTGCTTCATTATTTTAACAAAATATCTAATGCCTTCAAGTGGTATTAAGTAATTAAAAAGTTTTTTGTGCATTTGCCATTTCACAGTCACATTACTTTGTTTAGGAATACACAATGGTTTGTTAGCGTAACCTACATTTCATGCTTGAATGATTTAGATTTGTTGTTCTTCATTGTAACAATCCTCTTTGAAGCTGTACAGACCAAATACCCAATATTACATTTCTTGTTTTATTAACACATCAAATGTTGCATTAATATTCATTTCTGGAAATTCCAGCATGATATATTTAAGTGACCATTCTTTCTACCACTGAAACCCATTATTAACAGCATTTAATTCTAAATAAGTAATCCATATTTTTCAGTATATGCTCATCATTTGTAATGAAAAATGAATCAACAGTGATATACATCTCTTAAATGGCTTAACAAGCTTATGCATTTCCTACTTGAATAATTCTGTTGTTTCAAAAAATCAAAAATCACAGTGAAAGGTTTTCTGACATCAGGTCACTTTATGGCATCATGGTTTTTATACCCCGCCTTAAAAGGTGGGGTTATATAGGATTCCTCTTGTCCGTCCGTCTGTCCATCAGTTCGTCCGTCAGTCAGTCCGTCCGTCACACTTGTTTCCAGATGACAACTTGAGTTTGCTTTGAAGGAAAGATTTAATAATTTGGGATAATGTTTCTTATCATTAAATACACAGCCAAGTTTGATTTTGACCGTGATCGGATTTTGAATTCCAGAGTTATTGCCCTTGATTTAGGCAAAATCTTTAAATTTTATGGTTTCAGGATGATAACTTGAGTTTGCTTAGAAGGAAAGTTTTAATATTTTGGGATAATGTTTCTAATCATAAAATACAGGTCAAGTTTGATTTTGATTTTGACCATGATCGGATTTAGCGTTCCAGAGTAATTGCCCTTGATTTAGGCAAAATCTTTAATTTTTATGGTTTCTGGATGATAATTTCAGTCTGCTTTGAAGGAAAGTTTGAATATTTTGGGATAATGTTTTTTAATCATAAAATACAGGCCAAGTTAGATTTTGACCGTGATCAGATTTTGCGTTCCAGAGTTATTGCCCTTGATTTAGGCCAAATCTTTACATTTTATAGTTTCCGGATGATAACTTCAGTTTGCTTTGAAGGAAAGTTTTAATATTTTTGGATAATGTTTCTTTTTATAAAATACAGGTTAAGTTCAATATTCACTTTGATAGAATTTTACGTTTCAGAGTTGTTTCCCCGAGTTATCCAAAATCTTAAAATTTTATGGTTTCCGGATGATAACTTGAGTTTGCTTTTAGGCAAAGTTTTAATATTTTTGGACAGTGTTTATTGTCATAAAATACAGGTCAAGTTCGATTTAGAGCTTGATCAGATTTTGCGTTTCAGAGTTATTGCCCCAGAGTTAATTTTTATGGTTTCTCGATGATAACTTCAGTTTGCTGTAAATGAAAATTTTAATATTTTAGGACAATGTTTGTATTCATAAAATACAGGTCAAGTATTATTGTCCCCCGCCGCAACACGATGGAGGGACATGGTAATGGTCTGCGTCCTTCCGTGTGTCATGTTTTTTGTGGGCGCAACTCCTCAGAAAATGCTGGTCAGAATTCATTCAAATTTTACAGGATTGTTAGTCACCATTAGTACTAGATCATATTGCATCCCCATTTTGATTCGTCAAATTTTGTGGGAGTTATGGGACTTTGATTATTTCCACATTGTTATACAATGGCAAATCTTGTGGACGCAACTCCTCAGACACCGTCGGTCAGAATTCATTCAAATTTTACAGGATTGTTAGTCACCATTAATACTAGATCATATCGCATCGCCATTTTGATTCGTCAAATTTTGTGGGAGTTATGGGACTTTGATTATTTCCACATTGTTATAACATGGCAAATCTTGTGGACGCAACTCCTCAGAAACCGCTGGTCAGAATTCATTCAAATTTTACAGGATTGTTAGTCACCATTAATACTAGATCGTATCGCATCCCAATTTGATTCGTTAAATTTTGTGGGAGTTATGGGACTTTGATTATTTCCTTATTGTTATACAATGGCAAATCTTGTGGATGCAACTCCTCAAAAACTGCTAGTCCGAATTCATTCTAATTTTACAGGATTGTTAGTCACCATATGTACTAGTTCATATCACATCGCAATTTTGATTCCACAAATTTTACAGGAGTTATGGGACTTTATCGACATAATGCATACTACAACATAGGAAGACTGTGGACACATCTCGCCATAATCCAGTTAAGGGATTTTGCTGAAATTTTGCTTGGCTATTTGCCACCTAATACAGTTGATCATAATCTGCTGCCATTTTGATTCGCAAAATTTTACATGAAAAATGGGACTTTATCGACTTTACTGCAGCGGCGGGGGACATAGCTACGCGTAGCAATCTTGTTTTGATTGTGATCAGGTTTTGTGTTCCAGAGTTATTACCCCTGATCTAGGCAAAATCTGTAAATTGTATGGTTTCCAGATGATAACTTTGGTTTACTTTGAGAGAAAATTTTAATATTTTGGGACAAGATTACTAATTATAAAATACAGGTCAAGTTTGGTTTTGACCGTAATTGTATTTTTTGTTCCAGAGTTATTGCCCTTGATTAAGGCAAATTATGTAAATTTTATGTTTTCTGGATGATAACTTTGGTTTGCTTTGAGAGAAAATTTTAATATTTTGGGACAAGGTTACTATTTATAAAATGCTGGTCAAGTTTGGTTTTAACCATGATTGTTTATGCCTTCCATAGATATTGCCCTTGATTGAGGCAAAATCTGTAAATTTTATAGTTTCTGGATGATAATTTCAGTTAGCTTTGTGAGAAAATTCCTGCAAATCCTTGGATTACCTATGCCCGGGGGTATCTTTTGTGATCAGCAGGTCACCTTTTTCTAGTTATTGTTTACAAATTCAGAAATTTCAGGCAAAAGATCATAGACCTTGTTAGTTTCTATTTTCTTTCTTTTTGAGCAAACTAAAACTAAAAATTAGCTTTATATTTGCCATGTTTAAAATCTTATTATAAGTTTGTTTTAAAGAAAATTGAATGATATTTTAAAGATGGTTGTGTTATATGCATATCAATATTTTTCAATTTGAATTTTAATGCTTGAGTCTGACATGCTATGTTAAAAATATGGCAAAAATTGGTGCATTATATAAAGTGTTTATACAAATATTTTATCAAAACCAACATAACATATGTATACATATAATTTTATTAAAACCAAAAGGAAACACCTCCTGAAATCAGCATTTATTAATGCTGTAAGAATTTGCTAAATTTGGTATAAACATTATATCCTCATTGTAAAGACATTATTATGGACAAAATTTTAAAGGTTGGCGATTTAGTGTTTTAAACAAAAATGGCATTTTGGTAGTTATTTTTTTTTGTACCAATGAAAACTATACACTATACTATGAAAATAATACACATAGAAAAGAGTGTCATACTTGATTAATCATAGTCACATGACATCACATTAAAACTGTCAGTTAAACACTCTATGATTGCATTTTTACCCGTATATATTACAACTCTGTGAGTAAAGAAATATAGAGCTCTTAAAAATTCAACTACATTTTGATGTATTGATGTTTATTATCTCAAAACAGATTTTGGACAAACCTTGCTGTTTTACTGTCTCTGATAAATAACAAGTTTACTAACTAGAAGTAAATGAAATATTCATTAAGCACTCAATTTGATATTCATTAGATTTCATGCAACAGATTTTACAGAAATCTTACTGTGTACAAACTATGTATGAATTTCTCTTTTTTTCATCTTTAAATTTTTATACTTATTTTATGAATTATTTCTTAAGTAATCCTGGCGATTAGGTTTCAACATCTTTTGTAGCCATCATGTAAATTTCTAAGTTAAAAGGGATTGAATAGGTATAAAGTTTCTAAAATCTATATATTTTCCCAAATCTGGAATTTACTGCATTTAAGATACTGAAGAGTACAGTGTGAATAAAGTAAGACTTGTTAATCTTGTCTTTATCTATCCTTTTTATGTGTCGTAATATTTGTCATCTCATTAATCTGGTATCTCCATGAGAATTGTTTGGGACCAAATAAGTAATTTTGTCAATGAACATTTAATTACTGGTACATAAATTGCATGAAATGTAAAAATTTTTCATAGAGATTTTACTGCAGAAGTAATGTTATTCTTTGGCATCAATTTCTGTGGTATTCATAAATATCACTATTTCATGGGGTTTTAAATTGGTGGTTTCAATTCTGTGTATTAGAATTCTTGAGAAAAATGCATTTCTTTGAGAACTTATTTTTGTGGTGTTAACAAACCATGAAATCCACAAAAATTGGAACCCCACGAACAATGTGTTTTCACAGTATAGTATAATTTATTTGTATACATTATCTTTGTCAGGCATTCTGTGTAAATTTTATATAATTTTTGTTCAAAAGAGAAGTATATTTATGTTTTATCTCTTCGATTTAGGTCCACCTCAGTGTGAGTGCTTCATTAACTTAAAGAAGTCACTCAATGGAAAGTTTGATTTACATTACTTTCTATTTGATAATTTTAGGGTTTATCCTTCCTGAAACAATAATTTTCTTTATACTTGAAAATTTTAAATGAAAGATTGAGCTTAAAAACTTTGTAAAGCCACATTTGGTTTGGAGCAAATAAACAAAATCTTTTCATAAAATATTTTATTTGCTCAGTTTCTTATAATTGATTACTTTTAACTTATATGTCATCCTATTGCAATTTGTTATTCCCTCGCCCAACAAAGTTTGGGAAGGGATATAGCGTTTCGCCCGTTCATCCGTTCAAACTTAAGACCATATATCTTTTGAATAACAAGTCGTAGATGGACAGTGTTTTGTCCATGGATGCATCTTGAGGAGTACTTGAGGTTGATATATAGAATAGGTCACTTTGACCTACATTTCATGCATGGGTGACTCAGGTGAAAGTTTTTGTAAGAGTCCAGATCTGGGATACTACAACTTGTAGAGGAATAATATTTTGTACGTAGATGCGTCTTGTAAAGTTAAGAAGCTCCAGATAAATATTAGGTCACTTTGACCTACATTTCATGCATGAATGACTTAGGTTAAAGTTTTTGTAAGAGTCCAGATCTTGGATACTACAACTTGTAGAGGAATAATGTTTTGTATGTAGATGCATCTTGTAAAGTTACGAAGCTCCAGATATGAATTAGGTCACTTTGACCTACATTTCATGCATGAGTGACTTAGGTTAAAGTTTTTGTAAGAGTCCAGATCTGGGATGCTACAACTTGTAGAGGAATAATATTTTGTATGTAGATGCGTCTTGTAAAGTTACGAAGCTCCAGATAAAAATTAGGTCACTTTGACCTACATTTCATGCATGAGTGACTTAGGTTAAAGTTTTTGTAAGAGTCCAGATCTGGGATACTACAAGTCTTAGAGAAATAATATTTTGTATGTAGATGCCTCTTGGAAAGTAACGAAGCTCCAGGTAAACATTAGGTCACTTTGACCTACATTTCATGACTTGGGTTAAAGTTTTTGTAAGAGTCCAGATCTGGGATACTACAACTTGTAGAAGAATAATATTTTGTATGTAGATGCGTCTTGTAAAGTTAGGAAGCTCCAGATAAACATTAGGTTACTTTGACCTACATTTCATACATGAGTGACTTAGGTTAAATATTTTGTAAGAGTCCAGATCTGGGATACTATAACATGTACAACTTGTAGAGGAATAATATTTTGTATGTAGAGGTGTCTTGTAAAGTTAGGAAGCTCCAAATGAAAATAGAGTCACTTTGACCTACATTTCATGCATGAGTGACTTAGGTAAAAGTTTGTGTTACAGCTTGTATTTTAGATACTACAACTCTTAGAAGAATAATATTTTGTATGTAGATGCATCTCGTAAAGTTACAAAGCTCCAGATAAAAATTAGGTTAGTTTGACCTACGTTTCATGCATGAGTGACTTAGGATAAAGTTTGTGTTACAGTCTGGATTTTAGATACTACAACTTGCAGAAGGTCAATCTTTCATTAGTAGATGCATATGCTTTAGGTATGAGGCTCCTGATTGAAATAAGGTCACTACATTTCTTGCATGACTGGCTCAGATTTAAGTAACAAGCCAGATCTTGAATGGTACAACTTCCTTGAGTGCTTGTATTACTAGACAAACATTCAATAAACGGGCGAGGGGATTAGCTGTCATTTCCGACTGCCCCTTCTCTTGTTACCTTTTGTGAATCATCTGTTTTACACCTAATTTGTATTGTATGAGGAGTTTAATTTTCATAGAATATTGTTTGTTACTAATATAAAAATCACACAAGTAATGATGCATATATTTATTTGAAACTGTATGAATAGATTTACCTTAATGTTAAAGAATGAAATGCAATAAAATCAGATCTTTATAACATGTTTGTTCTGTCTAGATTTGATTTAAGTCATACAGACAAAAAGAAAAAAATAATGTTGGGATTTATTCTTTAGCATGATAGAGCTCAAAACTGTATTATTTGTAAAGTACATGGTATTACAGACCCAAGATATACACCTGAAGGGAAACATAGGTAATCAACGAATACAAAGTTTGCCTCGTTGTGGCACTTTGTCGCAGCAACCGAATTTTGCCTGGATGCCGACATACTATCGAAATTTCATGCATTAGCAAGGTTACCTGAACCAACAATGTAAAGTTACTGAGCCATAAACTTGGATGTATACATTAATGTAAGTCATTCATGAGTAAAATGTAGGTTAAAGTGACCTAATTTTGTCTAGATGCTGAGCTACCATCACAGATGCATGCACATGCACATGGAAGATGATCCTACCATGTACAGTACATGAGATCTGATCCCGGACATGAACTTGAATGTAAGTCACTCAGTTGGAAAATATAGGTCAAAGTGACCTAATTTTGTCTGGATGCTGACCTACCATCAGAGATGCATGCACATGCAAGGTTAGATGATCCAACCATGTACAGTGACTGAGATATCAACTCAGACGTAAACTTGAATGTAAGTCACTCAAGCGGATCATATAGGTCAAAGTGACCTAATTTTGCCTGGATGCTGACCTACCATCAGAGATGCATGCACATGCAAGGTTAGATGATCCTACCATGTACAGTGACTGAGATCTGAACTCGGACATAAACTTGAATGTGACTAAGATCTGAACTCGGACGTAAACTTGAATGTAAGTCACTCAAGCGGAAAATATAGGTCAAAGAGACCTTATTTTGCCTGGATGCTGGCCTTCCACCAGAGATGCATGCACATGCACAGTTAGATTATTGTACTATGTATAGTAACTGAGATATGAACAAAAATGTAAATTTGAATGCAAGCCACTCAAGCGGAAAATATAGGTCAGAGAGACCTAATTTTCTTGGAGGCTGTGAGTTAACCCAAGATGCACCTGCATGCAAAGTTTGATGACCCTACACTGCATAGTTACTAAGATATATACCCAAATGCGGACACGGACGAGGATGCCGGGGATACTCCAATAGTCCCCCTCAACTTTGTTGAGGCGAACTAAAAATGAGAATAATGATAACATGAAGTTGCATGTGTTTTCGTGGCAAATTTACCTCCTATGATATTGTAGAGCAACAAAAAAAAACACTTTTCACGAACAACTCATTACATGAAAGTAGCATACCAAATTTTAACAGAATCCCTTCCGGCAGTGCAGGTTTGTCACGAAAAGTACAGCAATGAATGATGGAGGAACAAGTTTTTTCAATATACCTCTCACACTTTGATTTGATTGTAAAAAGTAGAAATGACTACACAAACTACAAGGTCATGTATAGACATTTATACTATTTATCTTGATTCTTCCTATTTATTTGCCATTTAGAAAGGGCTGAGGCTTAAAATTTGTAGTCCTCTGGTATTTTGTTTTAAAGGAATAGGTACATTTTGGCCACAAAGTTGAAGAAAAACTAGTAAAGATCTGTTTGTTTTTTGAGTTCTTTTATCTACTTTACTCATTTCAATTGGTTTTGGGTATTAATTCAACAGATTTGGTCAAATAAGCCAACCAAACATGGCATAAATTGTGAAATCCTAGTAAAGGGCTGAAAAGGGTATTTTTAGCTCGACGGGACGAATGTCCAGAGAGCTATAGTCATACCCCCGGCGTCGTCGTCGTCAGCAAAAACTTTAATCTTGCTTGTGGAATGGAGACCTTAAGAGGTGGTATGTTGATATTGAGTATATTGCTTCCTTGTAATGAGAGCTTTCTTGTGGCACCATATTTGTAGACATTTTGACCTTGAAATGCCGTTAGGGTAATTTTTAAAAAAAACCTTAACCTTGCCTCTAGAAGGCAGGCTTTTAGTGGTAGGGTGTTCATATTTGGTATGTGACTTACTTATGATGGAGCTTTCTAGTGGTGCCATATTTGTAGACATTATGACCTTGACCTTTCCCTGAGGGCAATTTTTAAACTAGAAGTACTGTGGTCCGCTAGACCACAAATGAATACCCCCGCTTCCAAAGTGTAATACAGTTGTCCAGACCAAATTTGGGATCGCCTCCACTCATACAAGTCAAAAATAGGAAGAAGTAATACAGCATTAGTTTAGTTATAGTTAAACATCAAAGAATTTGCAAACATGCAGTGCATGCACAACAGACCTGTAAATGGCTTACACATTACATCTTATTATCATAAAGCTCCAGTCCAAATTTGAAATCATTCCAACCTATAGAAGCTAAACAAACTGTGACAAAAAATTCTTATCCATAAAGGGTTAAGTAAAACTTCAACCTATTGGCAAACAGGAAGTGGTATTACGGCAGACCTCAAAATAGCTTACACGTTACAACTCATTATTATAAAGCTCCAGACCAAATTGGAAATCATTCCCATCCATGGAAATCGAGTAAACTGCGACGAACATTTCTCATCTATAGTGTGTTATAGTAAAACTTCAACATATCGGCAAACAGAAAGTAGCAACATGACTTTAAAAATAGCTCACAAATTACAACTCATCATAATCTAGCTTCTGACCAAATATGAAATCATTCCAGCATATACAAGCTGAGAAAACTGTGACGAAAATGTCTCATCCATAGTCTGTAATAGTGAAACTACAACATATCGGCAAACAGGAAGTAGTAATACAGCAAACCTGAAAAAAGCTTACACTTTACAACTCATCATAATCAAGTTTCTGATCAAATATGAAATCATTCCGACATATACAAGCTGAGAAAACTGGCGAAAATTTCTCATTAATAGTGTGCTATAGTAAAACTTCAACATATCGGCAAACAGGAAGTAGCAACACAACAGACCCGAAAATAGCTTACACGTTACAACTCGTCATGATCAAGCTTCTGACCAAATATGAAACAATTCCAACATTCACAAGCTGAGAAAACTGCGACAAAAATTTCTCATACATAGTGTGTTATAGTAAAACTTTAACATATCGGCAAACAGGAAATAGCATCAGGACAGACCCGAAAATAGCTTACACGTTACAACTCATCATAATCAAGCTTTTGACCAAATATGAAACCATTCCAATATATACAAGCTGAAAAAACTGTGACGAAATTTTCTCATCCATAGTGTGTTATAGTAAAACTTCAACATATCGGCAAACAGGAAGTAGCAACACGACAGACAGCATAATCAAGCTTCTGACCAAATGTGAAATCATTCCAACATATACAAGCTGAGAAAACTGTGACCAAAAATGTGCTACGGACTTACAGTAAAACTTCAACAAATCGGCAAACAGGAAGTAGCAATAGGACAGACCGGAAAATAGCTAACACGTTACAACTCATCATAATCAAGCTTTTGACCAAAGATGAAACCATTTCAACATATACAAGCTGAAAAAAAACTGTGACAAAAATTTCTCATACATAGTGTGTTATGGTAAAACTTCAACATATCGGCAAACAGGAAGTAGCAACACAACAGACCTGAAAATAGCATACACGGTGCAACTCATCATAATCAAGCTTCTGTCCAAATATGAAATCATTCCAACATATACAAGCTGAGAAAACTGTGACCAAAAATGTGCAACGGACGGACAGACGGACGGACATGGCCATCACTATATACCCGCCGCTTTTTCAAAGCGGGGTATAAAAACTAAGACTGTGTTTCTATTAAATTAGCTTTGAGATCTGGTGACCTGAAAATTTTAAATGCATACTGGCCTCTCACTGATACTGCCGATATATGATGATTCTTGACCCAAGTCCTGTGGGAAGTCTAGAGTTCCCCTTGACCCATCTTTCAAAATTACGTCCTGTCATATTATCTCCTTTCAAGATTGTGGTCATGGAGTTAGTAGTCTACCTGTATTGGATTTAAATCGTATGGTTACTAAACAATAGGCAAACGGGACAGATAAAGGGGAGGTTTGGGTACCCATAAACCGGTTTAACCTTACCGCTGGCTTTTACTAGTGCCGATACCAAGTCCGACTGTACCGAGTTCCTATCGTTGTTTACATTTGTCTTTTGTCTTATTTGTGTTTTTCCTGTGTAGTTCCCTAACATTGTGGCATGTAATTATAATTTTCAGCCATTATAGGTGTTTCCTGTTGTCCCTATTATTTCATTCTAGAATGTTGGCATTTAGTGGTAAGGTGTTCAATTTCAACATACGACTTCCTTATGATGATAGCTTTCTGATGGCACTATATTTTTAGACATTTTTACCTTGACCATGTCCTTAGGGCATTTTTTAAAACTTAAACCTTGCATCTAGACGTAAGTTATTTATATTTTGTTCTTGACTTCCCCATGGTGAGAGCTTTCTGGTAGTACCATAGTTGTAGACATATTGACCCTGACATTGCCCTGGGGCAATTTTTAGCTCGCCGGGACGAATGTCCGGAGAGCTATTGTCATACCCCTGGTGTCGGCGTCGTCGGCGTCCTCAGCAAAAACTTTAACCTTGCTTGTGGAATGGAGACCTTAAGTGTTAGGATGTTGGCATTTGGTATGTGACTTCCTTTTGATGAGAGCTTTCTTTTGATACCATATTTGTAGTCATTTTGACCTTGACCTTGCCCTGAGGGCGATTTTTTAAAAAAAAACTTTAACCTTGCCTCTAGATGGTAGGGTTTAAGTGGTGCGGTGTTCATATTTGGTATGTAATTTCTTTGTGATGAGAGTTTTCTAATGGTACCATATTTGTAGACATTTTGACCTTGACCTTGCCCTGAGGGCGATTTTTAAAAAAACTTTAACCTTGCCTCTATAAGGTAGGCTTTTAGTGGTAGGATGTTCATACTTGGTATGTAATTTCCTTATGATGAGAGCTTTCTAGTGGTACCATATTTGTAGACATTTTGACCTTGACCTTGCCCTGAGGGCGATTATGAAAAAAAAAACTTTAACATTGCCTCTAGAAGGTAGGCTTTCAGTGGTAGGGTGTTCATATTTTGTATGTAACTTCCTTATGATGAGAGGTTTCTAGTGGTACTACATCTGTAGACATTTTGATCTTGGCCTTGTCCTGAGGGCAATGTTTAAAAAAAGCTTTGACTTTGCTTCCAGAAGGTACACATTTAGTAATAGGATGTTCATATTTGGTATGTGACTTTGTTATGATGATAGAATTCTGGCGGCACCATATTATTAGACATTTTGACCCTGACCTTGCCCTGAGGGCAATTTTTTTTAAACTTAATCCTGCTTCTAGAAGTTAGTTGTTTAGTGATAGGGTGTTTATATTTGGTTTGTGACTTCAATGTGAAGAGTTTTCTGGCAGTACCATAGTTGTAGACATTTTAAATTTGCAATATCTAAATTTTACCGAATTTTGTTTAAAACTAAGGAGCATCTCCCTCATGCATAGCTCTGTCCTTAGCTGAATTTTGGCTTTCTATTTAGACCCTTTTGGTGTTTTGTTCTCCATCAGATTTTACACGTTTCGGTTAATGAACTTCCAAATGTTTTGGTTTTATCTGCACTGATGAGACATAAGTTGTCGAAATGCGCATATGCAGAAAATAAATTAACAGTAACTTCGGTATTTTGATATTTGACCTTGACATTGCCCTGATGGCAATTTAAAAAAAAAAACTTGAANCCTGCTTCTAGAAGTTAGTTGTTTAGTGATAGGGTGTTTATATTTGGTTTGTGACTTCAATGTGAAGAGTTTTCTGGCAGTACCATAGTTGTAGACATTTTGACCTTGACATTGCCCTGATGGCAATTTAAAAAAAACTTGAATCCTGCTTATAGAACTTATTCCTTTAGTGGAAGGGAGTTCCTATTTGGAATGTGACTTCCTTATATCACATTTAAAGAAAAAATTAAACATCACAGTTAAAATAATTTGTTATTTCAAATTTATTGTACATTGAGATTACTCTTATCCCCGGCAAGCTATGTTGTCTTCTGACAACTCTTGTTAAAAAAAATCTTCAACCCTGTTTATAGAAGTTATTCTTTCATAGGTTAAAGGGTGTTCCTGTTTGACACGTGGCTTTCTTATATCGCATTTAATGTATTTATCACGAAAATGTATAACCTTCAATTTAATTGTGCATTATGGTAACTCTAATCCCTGGCGAGCTATGTTGTCTTCTCAACTCTTGTTTTTGGGACGTACTTTGCATATTTAACATTGCCCAACCACGTTTCAATTGACAAGCTTTTATATTTATTGTGTAAAATGGTAAATTAAAAATTATAAATAAATATTTTGCATGTACATGTGGTTGGCATCTTCCGTTTCAACAAAAACCGATAAAAAAATCTACAATTTTCAAAATTTTGCTTTTTTGAGCTAATTTTTTTTGGCATTATTTATAGGATCTGGGTAGTATTTTTTGCAACCATTCTACTTATTAAAAAGATCAGACAATAAAGTTTTGACAAATATTCCAAAATGAGGAAATTAGTGGGTCAAAAGAGGCCCTTACCGAACCTTGTCATTTTCAGATTTAAACTGATCTTAACTTGTTATCCTTGTTTATCCTTTTGTTATAAACCCTCCACGGGTGGCTAATTCAAATATTTTATATTAATACTAATTCAATTACTTTCTTTAAAAATGTTTATGTCCAGCCTATGATACAAGGGGAACGTATAGTGTTTGGGTCTGTCTACCCGTCCTTCCCAACCCTCAGGTTGAAGTTTTTTTTATGTGAAGGATATATGCTATTATCATGAAACTTTATATAAACAATTCAACAAAAATCATAATAAAGATTTATCTATGCTACCAACTTCATTCTTCACTGATCATGGAAAATTGGGGGTAGTATGAAGTCTACCTTTAGGATGAAGTTTTTTTTTCTGTGAAGGTTGTATTCTATTATCATGAAACTTGATATAAATACTAGGGATGTCAACAAGTACTCGAGTATCCCTCGGACATATACCGAGTATGGATTGGTAAAATCAGTACCGAGTACTAGGTTTTCTATTTTGATATTTGGGATAGCATATTTTATCTCTTCAGAAGACTCATAACTGTGATAAGTATGTAAAAAGGAGTCCGTCACAGCTGTCATTTTAGATTTGACCCGTTAAAGGTCTTAAAATGCCACCTCCAAGATATGCCATTTGATCGGGAAGTTGTGAAAATGGGGTCGTGATTTGCCCAAATCTGGGTCTGATCAAGATGGCTCTTTTGAACGTATCTATAAAACTAGATTCAATGATATCATCTGAAATTGTATGACTGATAGACATATTTCCAAAAGGAAATGTGATAAAAAAAAAAAATCTTTGAAACCAATGACGTACCAGTACTCGATAGAGAAAGTGTTTTCTGTATTAGTTTATACGCAATTCAAATCTGTCACAATTTTCTCAGCTTTAAATGGCAGATTTATCTTAATTTTTGTTAAGCTGTGTCGAAACATCTTATCATCAGTCATGTTGGATAAGTACTTCCTCTTTGACGGAATGTTGGATAAGATACTTCCTGTTTGAAGGAATGTTGACTAGGCACATGAACTTTCTGTTGGATATGCACTTCCTGTTCAGTCAATGGAATGTAACAAGATGTGGTGCTATATGGATTTGCGGCCCAATTGATTTCAAATTTGATATGAACCCTCTTTGACCCTCCGCACGATTTTTGGTACAGAGCCTCGTATTTTCTTCCCGTATATACTATTCGACAGTAAGTGGACTTGGCTAGCAAGAATGGTCGATGCATTTTCATCAGCATCTACTAATGAGATTGATTACAATTTTATATGCAGCCTTTAAATGAATGGTTTTACAGAACATCATATTCTCAATCGTGTCGTACATGTACTTCCCGTATGAGGGAATGTTGACGACATAGAATTCGTTAAGTGTTACAGGGATTTCTGTTGCATTTTGCTCGGCATCTTAGAGGAACTGATTTTTAAACTTAACACACAATATCTACTTAATTTGTTGTACAGAACTTCATAGTTTGTACTGTTCCTTCTGGTCGACAGTATAGGGGCATGGATTTTCGTCGCTTTTATTCGGCATCTAATTGAGGGGTGGATTAAAAACTTTGTACGCAACCTCTACATTATTAGTTGTACAAAACTTCCTATTGTTAGCTCTGTCGGAGAGGTACTTCATATTTGAGGGAAAATGGCCTTGTGTTTTTCCTGTTTAGAGAACCAAAAAGGATTACAAAATATCGTGTAAGATGATTTATGTCGCATTTCGCAATGATATTCAGTCTCTATACCAGTATGTTCAGTTACACTGAATGTCCAACTGTCAGTTATGTCTGATTTACACTTATGGTCACAATCTGAACCGTGTTACAGAATACAGGTGACAGGTTATCTGTTCAAGCCCTTTGTTTAGTTTTAAAAACTAAAAATGGAATATTACATTAAGAAGACTCAATGTTTTATGTGTCTATAATTAACCTATATGATAAGTTAATCTGAGAGTAAATTTGAAAAAAATCTAATACTATATTACTAGTTTGAATGTGTATAGTCTACATATTGGCAGTTAGATGTTAAGGAACAAATGATGTACCTAAGTTTGCTGGTAGCCAGTCTTAAAATCTACAGCTGAAAACAAGATTTTTACAGTCTGTAATATGACACAAAAAACAACCCAAGCATTATAATCTACAAAACAAAATCCGAAAGAAAATCGCCAACCTGAACGAATATTCAAATTATTCAAAATCATAATTCTACAATGAAAACGGGAAGACTATACAAAAAACAAAGATCTCACAATGTTACTTAAGATATTTCACTAACTTAAGAAGACTAACCAATACCAATGTTTCTACAATATATAAAACCAGAGAAGCAGTCACATATTAACACACCCCTCGATTTATGATACCTAGTGAAATTGTATGAAGCAGTTTGAAATAGATTTAGTTGGTATCTGTATTACTATTTTCTTCAGAAGTTTTGCGGTCGACATCGCCATCTTGTAGACCGCTATGGTATATCTATTTCCCAGATGACAACAGAGCTTTCTCTTTAAAAGCTGAATTGTTGTTTCCTCTACCGGATTTGACATGTTCAACACGGCGGGAGTCTTATAAGAAGCAGGAGATGCTTACACTACCGGTGTATCTGATTTCACCCATGGTTTTTTATTGGGTCCGCGTTGTTCATCTTTGTGTGTGTGTGTCTTCATTTTTCTCTTCTGTGCCGTACCTAGTTGTGTCGTCTCTGTTTCTTTGTTGTTTCCGATGTTGCCATTGTCCTTTGGGTGTGTTCCCTGAATGCCAACATTCATAAAATCACATTGTTTTAGTAGTAATGAAGGGGTACAGTAAGGGGCGTGATTATTTGTCCTGATTAGCATGATTAGATATCAATTTTTTTTTAATCAAATTGGTCAAACATAGTTAGACAAATGAATAAATATTGTTAACAATAGTGTAAATTTTTGGGTAAATTATAAACAAATATGATAAAAAAATATTTTCAAATTAATTTTGTAAATTTTGTTGTGAAAATGTGGGAAAATATATAATATACACAATTTTTAGGGGTATAAGATGTTCAAAAATATAAAATAATCAAAACAGTTGTAACAGAAATATGAAACAAAAGGTTCTCAATAACTTGTATCGCTCACATGGACAATGTCAGGCTGATACATATAGTCAAATTAACTTCTAGGTTTAAAGGATCTCATTTTCATGTGTAAAGAAACCCTTATGTAATGAGGCCCAACATTTAACTTTTTCACCACTGCCTGCTATCTTAGATAACAGATGGACCTGCATGACATAATTTTAAGAACTATTGTTTCAAAGTTTATTTCCAACTCAGACAAAATGATTTCAGAATATAAGATCTTTGAATATACTACTCAAAAGGTGCAGACTTGTAATACTGTTTTCAAGAGAAACTGTGATTTCAGAAATATGTAAATTAAGTTTGACTCTAATTAACCCAGTTGTTCTTTGAATGTTCCTTCAATGGGATTCAATATTTGACAGTGTTCCCTGATTGCCCCATTTTGAAATGAGAGGTTGGCACAAAAAATTTAAATGTTTAGAATTAGGTACGAGGTTTTATAAAGCAAAGAGTAACTATTTGTAATAAAACTATTAAGCTTCTAATAAACAGTGCTTAGCTTAATGATTCAAGATATATTCCAAATCAACTGTAATTTTTTTATCATTGAATATATAAAATGCATGAAATAAATTATTTAGATACAAAATATTATTTTGTGCTTTTTTTAGTGGAAAACAAATTGATATAAAATCAATTTATATTTGAATAAAATTAAAGATCTTTTTACCTCCTTTTTCATGTAAAAAAAA
>MJUU01043107.1:0-10333 GCA_002080025.1 Modiolus philippinarum
TTTAGAAAAATTGCTATTTTGGCCGCTTTGACCCCTTGTAGCTCTGAATCAGTAAGAGCTACAAAAAATCCGTTGACATACTACTGAAAGCTTAGATAAAGAGGAATCCAAAGAAAAAAATCCCATCGAAATCCGAAGAAAAATAAANGGATACCTTTTTTGGAAGGGACCATCTAAGGACCATTGTGACTAAGTTTGGTTATAATTGGACTGGTAGTTTCTTAGAAGAAGATCTTTGAATGTCTTTTCCATAGGGTCCAATGTTAAAACTATGTTCCCCCCTGGCAGCCATCTTGGATTAGGTACGAACCTGTTGGATACCTTTTATGGAAGGGAACATCTAAGGACCATTGTGACTAAGTTTGGTTATAATTGGACTGGTAGTTTCTGAGAAAAAGATCTTTGAATGTCTTTTCCATAGGGTCCAATGTTAAAACTATGTTCCCCGNCGTGTAGCTCGGAAACGGTAAGACCTACACAAAATCCGTTGACATACTACTGAAAGCTTAGCTCAAGAGGAATCCAAAGAAAAAAATCCCATCGAAATCCGATGAAAAATAAAAATTCTACATAATCTGCAAATTCGCAATTTTGGCCCCGTTTGGCCCCTCATAGCTGGAAAAGGAAACAAGTTATCAAAAATCTAATAGCTGAGCGCCATATTAATTTTTCACAAGGAATCCATTGAAAAAAACTGCATCAAAATCGGACTTAATATTAAAAAATTAGTTTTTTTGAGATTTGCCCCTGTTGGGCCCCATTTATCTCGTTCGCGATATATGCTACGTGAAATCCGTTGGCATACTCCAGATTGGAAATTTCCTCAGGAGCACACTCAAACAAACCCCATCAAAATCCAATAAGTAATAAAAATTCTACAGCCAAATATGTGAAAGCACCAAATTTGGCCCCTTTTGGCCCTTTTCTATAAAACGGGCGGGGCCAGAATATCCAAAACCAATCCCAGCCTTCCTTTTGTGCCAAGGAACATTGTGTAAAAATTTCATANAATCTTAAGTTTTTAAAAAGTAACATATGGGTAAAATTTAGTTGTTAAACTTAAAATGTTGCACTCCAGACAAATATGGATGGTGTAATTGATAAACAGAAAGATTTCTGTGGTTAGTAAAAAAAAATCAAATAGATCTTATTTATTTGAATTATTTTTATCATTTTTTTTCAAAAAGGAGTGCAGGAAAGTTTATAGAGCAGGCAAATTCATGACAAATTTAAAAAGTCTGAAGTGCAACATTTAAACAAGAAAAAGAAGCAATTCTAAAACTGTCTGTAATTTTTTTCAAAAGAGGTAAATGGATAAAGTTTTTTGCATTTATGTTCAGAATTCATTATATTTTTATAAAATCCAGGTTTTGAATCTACATGATGACTTACTTTATTGGAATAAAAACTTTTTGATCCATAAATAAATAAAACCTATCAATTTTATCCTGAAAATTTATTTTTTGCTGAATTTTTGAAAGATAAATAGGTTGTTTTTGTCCAGAATGCAAAACTGATACACTAGTAACAATTAGGATAAAAAAATATTTTCTATTTAGTTGCTAAAAGTACAGTGCTTTGAAAATACAAGGTATTTCAAGATTTTCTGTTGCTTTTCTTCCAGTAAAATATATGAAACTTTTTTATGTCTTCATTTGTTTCAATGTGGCTTTGAATTTTAAAACTTTGGTCTTTGAACAATAAGAGAACATATAAATCAAAATGATTATTTGAGTTTGAAAAATTGCCAAAAAAAATTTCTTGGTGCCATTTATTTTGAATCCACCCAAATGCCTTCTCAAAATCTATAAGCAATAACAAGCCAGGTATTTTTAGTTCTTCTGTACTGAGCAAAATATCATAAACGAGCCTTGTATTTTCCCCTATATATCTTCCCCTCAAAAAACCCTTTTGGTTTTCACGAATCAATTTATCAAGTACAGTTTTCAGTCGATTTGCTAAGCATCCCGACAAGATTTTATATGAAACATTCACTAACGATATTGGACGCCAGTTTTTTAAAAATTCTCTAGGTTTATCACCTTTGGGAAGTATTGTAATTATACCTTGTCTTTGGGTTATTGATAATTTTTTTCATTTCAAGCCCTTCATTGAATGATCTAGAACAAAAGTTCTCAGGTCTTTCCAGAAAAACTTTAAAAATTCTGCGTTAAATCCATCAGAACCAGGGGATTTGTCATTTTACATATTTTCTTAAAGTTTCTGTTGCCTCTTTATAAGTTATTTCCCCTTCAAGAGCCTTTGATTCCTCTTCATTTAATTTAGGAACATTAAATGAACTCAACAATTGATCCAAATGCAATCAGTTAATGTATCATCCCTATTGCTGTACAATTTTTTGTAAAATGATTTAATTTCTTGTAAATTTGCTTTTTGTTCTTCAATTTTTTCTCCCTTTTCGTTAATCAATTCCGATACTGTTTTATTTACATAATTACGCTTTTCCAGAGAACAAAAGTATTTTGTAGGCTTTTCACCGTTTTCAATCCAATTTGCTTTTGATCTTAGCATGATACCCCTAAGTTTTACCTTTCTTAATTCTTCTAGTTCATTATTTGCTTCAACTAATATTTCGGCTAGTATATTTGACTGGTTTGCATCCATAATATCTCGAAGAAAATTTATTTGTCTGATTAGTGACTCTTCCTTTTCTGCCATTTCTTTTTTATTTCTTGAGGCAAAAGGAATTGACATACCCCTTATCTCTAACAGTAACAATTCTAAAAACATTTGATCAGAGATATTCAAATGCATATCTTTTTCTTGTATATCTTCTATGTTTTCTGTATTATATGGTAATGCTGCATATCTTTGTTTGAGATTGAGAATTATTTTTCTGACATTTGAAATATATTTAGGGTTAAAAAGGAGTTGATTAGGCAAAATAAAAAAATAAATTAGCTTCTCAGGCCCCTGCCTCATCTTATCTTTGGGAGCTTATTTTACTTTTTTATTCAAGTTTCAAATAAAAAAAATTAAAATTACCTGCCTCATCACTTTTTGGGCGTTTCAGTAATGTAAAAAGATACCTCATCATGATTTTGAACTAATAAAAATAAAAATCTTCTCCCTCCCTGCCTCATCATTTTTTCAGAAAAATGGCCTGAGAATCTAATCATTATTTTTGTGTGGCCTTATTGAATTTCCAAAAACCACGTTCTTTTTTGAAATTGGTAAATTTTAATTCTAATTCAACAAATGCATGATCAGTCTTATAACCAGGGTTTATATCTATTTTATCAACAAGAGCCATTAATTCTTCAGATATTAGGAAAAAATCAAGTCTTGCTTTCTTAATAGGATTTTTCTTAAACCAAGTATATCTTGTTCGAGACGGGTTTTTAACTCTCCATGGGTCTTGGAGCTTATATACTTCTTTCATTTTTAAAACTTCATTCCTTGCTTTTGGATTGTTAATATTTAAATAATTTGAGTAATCTTTCTGCGGATCTTGTACTAAATTCCAATCTCCACAAAATATAACAAAATCTGACTCATTATTTTCTATTTCTTTAGTTAAGTTTGCATAAAATTCTGGGTTGTCTTGATTGGGTCCATATAAATTAACGAGAGTAATGATTATGCCTTTTGCCACTTCAATTTCACGTATCAAAAAATTGATGGGTGTTCCATGGAACACTTGTGTCGCCTGCACTACAGAAGAGCCATTTTTGGTCCAGTGAAGCTCTAAAATATGCAAAATTAAAATTTTAATTATAATGTGCATGTCTAGATTAGGAGAAAAACATATTCTGCAAATTTGGTTAAGAATATGAATTACAGTTTTAAGGACTTGCAGATTAACTATCTGATTTAACATATGAGCTTAGTGGCTTGGCAAACCTCTAGAATCGGTAAAAAAATCTAAGTATAATGTGCATAACCAGACCTGTTATACAACATATACTGAAAATTAGGATGGAATCTGACAGACAGTAGTGAAGGAGTCAAAGATTAAAAAACCCAATTAACAAATGAGCTATTTTGGCTCTGTTAACCTCTTAAATCTGTAAAATCAAAATTTTAAATATCGGGTGTGCAACTATATCAAGTAATCAATGTATTCTGAAAGGCTGGTTGGAATATGATTTACAGTTTTGAAGGAGTTCCACATAACCAAACAGAATTAACAAATGAGCTATTCTGGCTCAGTGAACCTCTAAAACTGCAAAATCAAAATTTTAAGTATAAGATGCACAACTACATCAGATGAACAACATATCCTGCAAGTTTGGTTGGAATCTGACTTATAGTTGTGATGGAATTGGGGATTAACAAACCAGAATATCAACTGAGCAATTTTGGCTCTGTGAACCTCTTAAATCTGTAAAATCAAAATTCTAAGTATCAGGCAACTACATCCTGTGAACAATTTCTCCTGAAAGTTTTGTTAGAATCTGACTAGCAGTTTTGAAGGAGTTGCGGATTCAAAACCAACAGACTCATAAATGAGCAATTTTGGCTCTGTTAACCTCTAAAATCTGCAAAATCAAAATTCTAAGTATCAGGTGCACAACTACACCAGTTAAACAACATATCCTGAAAGTTTGGTAGGAATCCAAAGAGTAATTTGAAGGAGTTGTGGATTCAAAAACTGTCGGGACGACGCAGGACAACAACGACGACGACGCAGGACGCGACGACATAAGACGACGGATAGTAATCCCTATGTGTCAACTCTGCTTACAGCAGGCGACACAAAAATTACCATTGCCACCTGCTCTTTCTTTTACATCTTATATTCAAAGTTATTATTGAATAAAATGGCTACTCCTCTCAAGTCCCTAGAACCTTCACTTAGATAAATATTATGTGCCCATTGTGCTCTTATAAATGCATAATCTTTGCTTACTAAATGCATATCTTGCAAGCAATATATAGAGAAGTTTTTTCGTCTTAAATATTGAAATACATCTTCCCTTTTTGTATTGTCACCCAAACCATGGCAGTTTATACTTAAGATTTTTAATTTATCCATTTTAAATTTCAACTACATACATGTTAAACCATACAATGTATTCCCTTAAAAAGCAAAATATAAACAATGTTTTGAATTTCCTCCCTTGCATACTCACACATTCATAAATAAAAGAAGACAAGTAAACCGAAGCATACATACAGTAAGCAGTGTTATATCAAAAAAACAATATACTCTTAACAGATAATAAATTAAAGGCTACATAGTATCTTTGAATTTTATCCTGCTCTATCCGGATTTGCACATCATATTTTATAAAATTATATCAGCAGAACATTAGATTACTTATATGTAAATATAAATTAAATAGTGTCCCATGGAGCATTTGTATTGCCTGTACTTCATATCAGCAATTTTTGGCTTAGTGGATCCAGGTCTCTAACATATTAAATGAAAAAATATGAATGTAAGGTGCACAATTTAATCAAAATATTTGTATCCCAAAACTTCATTTGAAAATGGGTCAAAGACTCAAATGGCCGGGTTGCGTTTTGGGGTTTTTGTTCCAAAGTCTGGAAAAGTGAGAAAAAATTTACGAATTGATTCCAAAAATTCAGGTGCACATCTTCAAAATATATAGAAACATTCTGTAAAGTTTTAAAGATCTAGGATGAAAACTGTAGGAGGAGTTGATTTTACAAAATAGGTACCAGCTGTTAAAAATGTCGATAAAAAATGACTAAGTTCCTTAGTCCAGAAAAGTGAGAACAACTTTCCGAAATGATTCCAAAAAGTCAGGTGCACATCTTCAATATATAGTTTTAAAGATCTGGGTTGAAATCTGTAGGAGGAGTTGATTTCACAAAATAGGTACCCTCTGTTAGAAATGATGATAAAAAATGACTGAGTACCTAAGTCCGGAAAAGTGAGAAAAAATTTCCAAAATGATTCCAAAAAGTCAGGTGCACATATTCATTATATATAGAAACATTCTGTAAAGTTTTAAAGGTCTGGGTTGAAAACTGTAGGAGGAGTTGATTTCACAAAATAGGTACCCTCTGTTAAAAATGTCGATAAAAATGACTAAGTTCCTAAGTCCAGAAAAGTCAGAAAAAATTTCCGAAATGATTCCAAAAAGTCAGGTGCACATCTTCAATATATATAGAAACATTCTGTAAAGTTTTAGAGATCTGGGTTGAAAACTGTAGGTGGAGTTGATTTCACAAAATAGGTACCCTATTTTCCCCGCCTGCCGCCCGCCCGCCTGACATTCACCATACTATAACACGGATTTGCACTCCGTGCAACCCGGCCAAAAATCTAGAATTAAAAACAGGTTTCAGATTTTGGAATGAGGAATCCTCTAAAATCAGTAAAAGTAAATATTTCAAATATAAAAGATGCGCACAATCAGATCATGTATCCAAAATACTTTGAAAGTTTCATTGGATTCTGATTTGCAGTTTTGAAGGGAGTTACTTATTTTTACCAAATTAATAAATGAGCCATTTATTCTCAATAAGTCCCAAAATCTTAAAAATCAAATTTAAAGTATCAGGTACCCAACAAAATTGAATAAACAACATATCTTTCCATGTTATGTTAGAATGTAACCTAAGTTAGGGAACCAATAGAATATATTAGCTAATCACATACATTGTTGGATAAACATTGCCCATGTTAAACCTATGAAAAATGCAGAGTAGTTCAGTTTCCCGCCATTTTTTGAAACACTCGTTTCTCAAAAAGTACATCTGTAACCTATTAATTTTTTTGGCTTAAATTATTTCTCTTTCAATTTTCTTACAAAAAAATCACATTTCTTTGATATCCTTGTTATTTTAAAATTGACCAGCGAACATTTTAATGTGAAATAAACATCAGTTAGAATTTTTAATGTTTTGATATTTCAGAGATATATACTTCAGCTATGTGTTGAACTAAAAAAATATATATGTCACCATTTGATTAAGAGAGATATTTTATATAGTTAACAAAACAGACAATATTTACGGGAAAAGGGAGCTAATTGGTGGGAAAGTGTATGCCAATCTATTATGACATCACAATGAAAAGGCCAACCAAGGAATATTCCGGCATGAAAATCAAGTCAATTCCACATCCGATTCATGTTTCCCAAATGCGCCAATCTAATGTGCCGTGTATTAGTGTCAATCTATCTTAAGCACTCAAACACAAAAATAATGCTCATATACATATCAGGTTAAACCCTGTTTTCAATTTGTTCCGATCCTAGACTTGCCACAAGTCTCTCTGTAAGTTATAGTCCCTTTAAAAAATATTTGCTATGAAAATGTATAGAATACTATCAAACATCTGTTTACTATCCAGCTGCCGTATACATTTTCATAGCAAATATTTTTTAAAGGGACTAAAAAATAACTTACAGAGAGACTTGTGGCAAGTCTATTCCGATCCCACAAGAGACATTATCAAGAAATTTACATTGTTTTATAAGTGAAAATGAATTACAAAACATATATGGTATATTTATCATGTCATGTAGACTCACTCAAATTTTCAAATAAATTTATACCTTATTGCTGATTTGAGACTGTGGATAAATTACCTGGTTTGGAACAGTCAGTGACCTGATTACAGCACCAACAGCATGAGCCCATCCTTCACAATCCTCTTTCCCTGCAGCTCTAAAACATAATTCTTCACCTTTAGGTGTGTGAATGTTGAACTGGCCCTGAAAGTAAACAATTACAAAAATATTATTTAACTGACAAAACTGAAATCCAATTCTTTGGCTAGCTACAGTTTTTTTTAATAAATGACAAAAATTGTTATTAAGACAGATTTCTGAAGACATAGAATGATTGTTATTGCATAACGATTTTAAAAGTCAGAAATAGTTTTTATTCTTTCTTTACTTCAGGTAATCCAATAATCTTAAATACAGGTTTGTTTGGACATCTTTTACTTCCTTAATCAACTAATTAGGTACATATGTATCATGGTGTGTTATGTAATCTAGAACCAAAGTTAAGATATATGTTTGGCATTCCTTTACTTCAGAGGACCTAATAAGACTGAAGTAAGGTTAGGTGATGTGGCATGTAGCACAGTAGACTGGGACAAAGTGAATTTTTTATAATAGGTTTGTTTGGCCTTCGTTTACTTTAAAGGACTTACTACCTACACCAAAGTAAAGTGGTAATATGCACAATCTAGCACCATAGCCTGGGTAAAGTGTCAAATAGTATTTTAAGGTGGCACCTGAGAACCTCTTTACTTACACTCCCTGATTCGTTTAACTTGTCGTTTTTATCGTTCGTTTTTTGTTTTCCGTTCGTCTGTGTATCGTTTTTGGTTCGTTCGTGTATCGTTTTCCGTTCATTTCCGTTGATCGTTCGTCTCAACGATAAACGCGTTCGTTCGTTTGTGCAAGGAAACGAACGATTGCAATCCAAATAATCAAATCTGATTGGTTACTGTGGAATAACAATTCGTTTGTCTGGACGAACGCTTCTATCGTGCGCTGATTTGCACAAACGCTAGTATCGTGTGTTAGTTTGCACAAAAGCTATTATCAGGCGTTCGTCTGCACAATCCCTATTATCGTGCACCGACGATTATGCAGTACATTTTCCGTTCGTCTAGTTCATATTATTTATTTATGATCGCAGTTTTGTACCTTCACATTGAAGATTCACCCACTGAATGGGTCACCTGAGTTCAACTGCAAGACACATAATTGTATAATATATTTATAGGAACTTTTCAAAAGTAAACATTTAACGTCTTTTAAAGACTGTTCAAGATCTCAAAATGTCAAGGAACACCATTTGCATGTTCGTTTATAACTGCAGTAGTTACACGAAAGTCACATATAAAAATCAAAATTACCAATTTTCAAAAGATATGTATTAATATGTGGTATTACAGCAAAACTTGGGTGGTCTAAAAACAGGGGGAAAAATGGACGAGAATTTTTGTTTATTTTTGGCCATTACTTTCATGAGCTATTTGAAAAAAAATAAAAATGATTTTTAAAGAAGATCTTCGGGTGTAAAAATAATAAGAAAATATAAAAGAACGAATTCAGAATCTTGACAGGACGAGATTTTCGATTACAAAAATGTCGAGAAATTTACGCGTGTTGATGTCAAGTATTTCGCTTACTAACCATTCTGTCAAAATAATAATTATATATTTGGAAAGCCTATTAGTAGAGCGGCAGAGACCAGAAATTTCAAAATTTAAATGACCCACATACCCTATTTGATATCTATACCCTTTTGGAAAGCTTAGGTCGTGTACATTTCAAAAATGTTTGTCGTAAAAATCAAATGTGGTAGAAAAGGGGATAAATTAGGGGTCAAAGGTCAATCAGTAAAAAATGAAAATATGGATAATATAATGATTTTCAGCATTTCAAGCCATAAAAATTGATACAATAGAATTTTTTTTATTACTTAGCAAATTTAAATGTAAATAGACATGTCGTCAAAATTTGTGACGTCACTTATAACAGAAATTGACGTTCATTTGATGTTACAATAAAGAGCTATGTTTTAAGCTTAAAAAACATTTTAAGGATTTTTTTCCTGGTTGTGATATTCAGAATGAGTTAAATTTAATCTAAACAATCTTAAACAATACCGTTTTTAGTTGTAGATTATACGCACATTTTTTACTTGAAAATAATTTTTATAGAAGGGGTGCGTATAATCTATCACAACGGACAAAAATCCCATTTTTCCTCGATGTAATTTTGCTACGTAGCGGCCAGAAATCACCATTAAATCCAGTCCAAGTTCGTTAGGTAAGTTAAAAGGTATGTTTGTACACTAATAAAGATTTTTAACCTTGTTGTTAGTGTTATTAATTAAAAATGTTTGCAATGGGATCAAGTTTGTGTATTTTCTACATTCGTTCTGTGAATTTAATTTCAAACATTTTATTGATATAAGTAAATATCAAAGGGTATTGGATAACAGGCACAGCCTATGTTAATCCTATCCCAAATAGTATACAACAAGATGGAATATACAGGCAAATATTAACAAATCATAGTAATTGAATGCAAATTCTCAGTCCAATCATAAAGTGCTCAGAAGGATTCTAACAACTATAGTTCGCTTATTATCCTAATATATCTGTAAATAGTTAATTTTAGTAAATCAACTAATTATTAAATTATAATGTACTGACATAATAGAATCTAAACTAAAATTATAAAGTACTACACTAGATATAATTAATAATACAAGCAAATAGTGTTCAATGGAATGAGCAAATGATGAGGGGACTGGAACGTGCATCTACACAAAATAAAGTAAAATATCAGTAAATATTAAATATTTCTTAATTCCACTTTATTAACAATTTTATACAGTTTGAAAAAAGTAGGAGAAAATGTTT
>MJUU01043107.1:23930-37381 GCA_002080025.1 Modiolus philippinarum
CCTAGGAACTGGAAGACAAATGTAAACAATGAGAGGCTTTGCAATGAAAAAAACGACTTTATTTCTATTTGCTAACATTGTTCGATAAAAAAAAATTTTAATTTAATAACGTTAGCCGACAAAAAAATATTGTGAAGTCATAAAGTAGCTACAAAACATTTCCCATTTTGAAAGAAATGAATGAACCTCACTTCCCGCGCAACCTTGGGAGAATATGACACAAAACCCAATAAACTATTGTATAGAAATAAGAAATACATGTAAATAAGAAATAAAAGACGATAAACAAGTTATCTGAATTTTGAAAGCTGGAATATTGTAAAATATCATCCCGCTTGCCAGAATATGAAGCTTGGGGCTCGTTCGCTGCGCTCACTCGCCCCTGTGCTTCATATTCTGGCTCACGGGATGATATTTTACGATATACAGATGTCAAAATCCAGATAACATATACTTACACAACTGAGATATGGACTCAGAAATTGGGGTCAAGTCTGACACCTATCAAAATATCATAGTTTTCAGACCAGCATGTATGAAAGATTTGCAATTTGCATGTGACATACTTTCTGAGAAATGGACTTTAAAATGTAAAATTTAGCAAACCCATAGAACCATAAAATTGAGGTAAACTTAAAATGACATTTCATCTTGGCATGTATTTATGAACCCTAATGAAACATTGAGCAAAATACTGTGAATCAGTGCATTACATTTTCTTTCAACATTTTGAAATGGACTCTAATGTACATGTATTCTATGTTACGAACGATTAATGCTATTGAGGTCAAGTCAACTATCAAGTACAGACTGGTATGTTCCCCATATCCTTACACTAAATATAATGGATCTGAAGGCTTATACATGTATTATAGGACTAAGTCAACATCACAATGAATCATCTAAGGATTTTGCATTTTATGTGTCACCTGTACAGTAGTGTTTATGGAGCCAAGAATTAAAGAAGAAATCCATTGGATTCCTAATTTTTTTATGATTCCCCTACAGACTTATTATTTTGTCAACTGCCAAGACTGTTGAAGTATCTACCTGTATTGTGTTCATATTCTTAAATTTTTTTACATGGATGATTAGCTAATTCTGTGTACGAAGGTGGACGATCAGGAATATCCACCTTATTACATGACCAAACGTGGACTAATTATTGAAATTGGATTCCCCAGGCTATAATTAATAAAATGTTTGTTTCCCCTTACCCGACCCTACCTAATGATGTTGAGTAGGTAGGTAGGAAGAAATTTTTTTTTAACCATTTTTACTAAAATGTGGTAGTATTACTGTAATTTATATCCCCCCCAAAAAAAGTAAAAAAAATATTTTTTTTTCAGAAAAGTCAATAAAATAATTTGGGTAGGGCCATATTTTTAGGGTCGGTAGGGTAAGGGGAAACAAACTAAATTTTAATTTTGGCCTCATGAAGCTGTGCCCACATCAAGGAATTTTTGCATGTACATATGTTTGATTTCATTGCAAACGTAAGCATTGAGAATACATGTAGCTACATCTCTTCTCTTTAATCATATTGCACTTCATGTATGTAAATCACATACATGTAATATAAACAGATGTGTATTTGTTGTCAAAGGCAGAGTTGAATTATTGATTGAGTGCCTCTATCAAAAGTGTGTTCATATTCTGATATTATATTGATTTTTTTCACTGGTATTTCTTGAATTTACCTATGTGTGTCTAATCTAATGGCTTCCAAGGCCTTCTGTGCAATTTTCTACATGTATATCCATATATTGATTTAATTTCAATCAGTGTAAAGGATGAGTGGCAATAAGACCCATATTTGGCCCAAAAAAATCAAGTTGTTTAAAATAGTGTGATATTTATGGGAAATATTAACTAATACATCTGGCTACAAAGAAAACATATAATAATACGAATTCCTTTCATTTTGACGTTATTGTGACATCACAAGGAGCCGTCTTTTTGAAAGAAAATCAGAAAATCTGCAATTTTGAATGTTCTCAAAGCAAATTTTCTTTAAGTGAACATGGGGCACATGCAATCAACAACTTCAAACTTTCAGAAATGATGTATTTCACCATTTTACACATTTTGACTAAATATGAAGTTGTTATTCAGATGTGCCCATATTTTTCAAAGCACAAAAATGTGCAAAACACAGCAAATATCTATGAAATTCTGACTATTTCCAAAAATATAGCTTTTGAGTTAACTGATTATCATGAGAATCAAACTGATATGGAAAAAAGCTTTATCATTTTCAAAAAGCCCTATATTTGTTCAATGTTTCAGGAACATAAGACGTCTGTTTGTATAGTTTTAGTTTCATGGTAAATCTTGGGCCAAAAATGGGTCTTACTGCCACTCATCCTTTAAGCTTTTTATTATAAATAAAGAGCTACATCGTGCACAGCAGGATACGACCGAAGTATTCAACCACTGAAATGTGAACAAGTGTTACTTGAATTGAATGTGGACACAGTAAAAAGCTTGACATAGTAATTAGATGGACACACACTAGGTTGAAAAATTACAATTTTGGCCAATTAGCCCTCTTATAGCTCAGAAACAAAAAGAGCTATGCCAAATCAAATGATATAACAAGAGGAATCTAAAGATTAAAAAATCCCATTGAAAAATTTATAAGTAATCTGTTAACTTGCAGTTTTGGCCCTCATATATTTGTAGTTCAAAAGGAAACACAATATCAAAAATCTGATGGTACAGCACTCGTTAGAATCTATTTTAAAAAAAAAGCCTCAAAATTGGACAAAAATAATAACAAAAAATTTTGAGATTTGCCTCTCTCGGGCCCCATTTATCACATGAAATGAAATCTCATGGCATACAGTACAGAAAGAGTGGTACCGTGACAAATCACTGTGATAGACATGTCCCACTCTGAGAGTGGATCTAAATATCTTTTTTCCTATTTGAGATCATTTCCTACTCTCTTTTGTATTAAGAGTGGTGTATTATACCACTTAAAATGTAGAAAAAATAATTGAGATATCTCTTGAAGATAAAAAGTTATTCAGTTTCACTCTCAGAGTGGGACATGTCTATCACAGTGATTTGTCACGGTACCACTCTTTCTGTACTGTACAACAGAATAAATATTTTCTCAGAAACACACTTAAAGAAACCCCATTAAAAATCTGATATATAATAAATAATCTAAAGCAAAATATGTGAAAACACCCAATTTAGCCCTTTTTGGCCCTTTTTTTTTAAAACGGGCAGGGCTACAAAAACCAAAACTAATCAAAGCCTTCCTTTTTTGCAAAGGTACATTGTGTTTGATTGACTACCTGGAACTTAAGTTATTGACAAAAACAAAATTGTCTACAGATGGTGATGGCCCGGACACTGAAAACAACAACCATGGGACATTTATTCATGTTAAAATTTAGAGTGATACAGGGCCTAATCTGTAGTTCATTTAGGGGCTAAATTTCTGCCTCATTCCCAAAGGTCAAACATCATGATTTTTTCCCAATTTCAAGATATAAAATTTCTCATTTTGTTTTTGTCCAACACAGTCATTACAATAGTTTTAGTTTCTAGTTTTGTTTACATGAAATAGACTGGCACCTATCAGTTAGCGGTAAACCATGCGCCAGTCACCTGATACTGCGGTAATGAATGCTCACAAGGAATGCTGAATGCCTGCTCTGGTTCCTTCATTTCTGGTTTGTTTTTCACTTACTTATATATTTATAGTATCAGATACCAGATTCTTTATATGTGGAGGTTATGTCGGAAGTTGCCTAAATCGACACCCAGTGGCAGTGAATTTATGACTTTTATCAAGACACATAAATCAGAAATTTTCTCAATATTTCATTACAATATAATATAATTTAATTTGATATATAATATATAAAAGCCATTTTACTAATGTAGTGAATAAAACGAACTGTACTTTTCACTCACTATGTACATGAAACTTAAATGCATGAATGTGTGGAGCTTTTTATTTTAACTTGAAATGAAATATCTATAAAATTTCTACTCCTGTCATGCCTGTGATCAGAGTTTGGATCTGTTTTTAAACCAGCACCATCAGTAAAACTCGTCTGTGTGAAGGGACAGACCAAGCTAGTTGACATTTTAAAAACTTATATAGCTTCCAGAAATAAAAAAGTTTTGCATTGTAACCTGCTCTTGACCTTGTTGATAATGTGATTTCTTTAATCCTACTATGTACATGATTACTTTGAAAAAACTTAGCAGTAAAAAGAAGAGTATAAAGAAAACATTATTCATATTATACAAATCTATTGTTTAACTAACTACTATTTTTCCCAATTGTGAACAACCACAGGACCCTGTGTCTATCACTGACATTTATAATGGCAAGTCTCTGTCTGTATAATACAGAATACAGAATACAGAATACAGAATTTTTATTTGCCAAATCAAGGGCCCACAGGGGGCATATATATTACAATGATTAAAACAGAGCACATACATGTATATTTAACAACAATGATAATAATATATAAAAAAAAAAACACACATACAAGTTACTTAAAGTACATATTATCAGTTGTGTGTGTCTCTTTTGAGAGGATACTAGTGTGGTCGACAACAACAGAGCAGTAAATATTACTATTTGGTGAATTATAAAACAGCAAAGAGCATGGAAACCAGAAGTGTGAGGGAACAGAGAGAATATAATATAAATAAATAAATAAATTGCTGTATGCCATACCTGTGCCTGGTGCAAGAAAGCTAGTGATGTTAGGTCAGTAGCTTTAGAGCAACAGACACCAGGGGTCGATACCAAATGGAACATACCAGCTACAAGCACTATGTACTACCTGTGACTAATGCAAGTAAGCTAGAATTAAGTAACTTAAATGCAACAGGCACCAGGGGTCAATGCCATTAGAACATAGCAGCTTTAATATGTTAAGCAATTAAACAATTCTTCATATAGGTGCTATTTGTCCTTCCCGTGTCTGATGCAAAAAAGCTAGTACAATGAATAGATTTACTGCAACAGACACCAGGGGTCGATGCCATAAGGAACCAAATAGACTGGAGAAAAAAACAAACAAACAAAAAAACAAACAAAAAAAACAAAAAAACAAAAAAAGCAAAAACAAAAAATATAATATAAAATAAAAGAAAATAAAGGCAAGGCAGGTTTCCATACTGATGAGCATATTGTATATACATAGTTATTAAGGTAGGTGTTTATAAATAAATTTGCAAACATGGCTTAAAAGTTCATGTTCATCAACACTGTAAAGCCATATTATTTTTTGTGTGTTATTTAAATCATTAAAATGTTTACACTTTTGAATTATTATAGACAACATTGTTGATCTGTCTTCATTATATTTACTACATTCAAACAGAAAATGTGTTTCATTCTCAATAGCATTTGTGGAACATTTAGTACATAATCTTTGGCATCGAGGGATACCCTTGCATTATAGGAACAACATTTAAGGGGGTAGACCTGGGGTAGGAGGAGATAACTTTGTTTTTCACTTTTTTAATTACTTACACAAACAAATAGAATCATTTCAATAGGTATTATCAAAATTTTAAAATTGTAAAACTTTTTCCACACAGCAAATAAGTATTAATTTTGTCATGAAAACAAATACCCAACATCCAGTTATTTATAATGAGTGCATTTTACCGTACATTTTGGCATTGCTGCCCAAAGACAATGAAAATATGTAAAGTTGGATTTCTTCCAAGGGAGGTAATTTATAGCACAGATTCAGCAATTTTATTGTTTTTTACCCACTTTATTCTAAATAAAGAAAAAATCAGACAGTAGAATTTTCTTAAATTTTAATATATCTTACATATACTAGTTTCTTTTCTATTCTCAGTTTTTGGTGAAAATTAAATGACAGAATTTTTTACAGGAAGTGTTTAAAAGTGATCAAAATAGAGTAAAAATTTCAGCCTAAAGTATTCACAACACCATGTATTTCAGTTCAAACTACTTAAATTTACTATCATTATTCATGCTTACTTTTACACATGTCTAAACTACAGAATTTTGCATTTGAAATAATCTTAAATCAAATACAAATTTAATTAGAGCCAATTTTATACACCACAATCAAATCCTGAATGGACCAAATAATATGAGGAAACAGGGTATCTTTGATGACCACTAGACATAAAACGGGAAGGTAAACATTGTTGAAAATTGCTGAAAGTTGACATGAACATGTGTAGTTTTAATACTGAAAATATTAAGAAAATTAAATGAGTTGAAAATTTTAGGCTTCCCCAGGTCTACCCCCTTAAATGGACTGGATCTGTAAAGTTAATTTGGTAACTGTAACATACCTGTCAACTATCAATATTTTTGGGGTATTCCCCCATGAGAGTTTAATATTGAGAGCAATTACTTCTTCCCTGTTTAATAACAGAACATTCATATGTTTATTGCATGAGGATTGTAATGTCATAAAGATGATAAAAAACATTAAAGTTGATTAGAAGCCCCCTTTATAAGTTTTTTTGGCATGCTTGTAATTCGCCGTTCCAGAATCTAAGGGATTGTGGGTACAGTGATTGTCTTTGAAATTTTGGTGTACCGACAATTGATTTTCAACCATTTATGTTCTTGACCAATCAAGATATTTTGGTGTACGCTCTACCCACAATCCTTTAGTTTCTGAAACGGTGAATTCTTGCCTGCATCAAATTTCAAATATTGATCAAATTTGGAAGGTACTAAGTATGCCTTTTAATCCACAAAAGATTTATCGAATGGACACTTTTATCGTTGAAGTTTTATTCCCATAATGGTTCCAGTCTTGGTACCAATATCCTACCTGTTGAAATACAATGTGATAAGATTCCAAAGTAGTGACTCAGTCTGCAGAAATGAAAGGAGAGCTCTTCATGAACTGATAAAAGTCAGTTCCACTGCAGGGGCCGGTAACAATAGTTTCAGCAAGAAAGTGGGAATATTGATGTAGAACCTTTATAAAATATTCCTGTATTTCTTAAAGTTATTTGTAACAGGCCGCTGTATGAAAACAGGAATGCATGGGAAGAAAATCTTTTTAGATTATTGTTTTACTCTCAAAGATAGCAACCCTTCTCTTACAGTATGTACGGTCGCAAAATTCATGGAAATGCATTTCAAACTGTTGTTCTTTTCTAATTAAGTTACCAATCGCAATAAATATCCATTTTTCAAACAATGAACATCTTTTTCCATGTTTGTCTGCTACTTCCGGATAAGGGGATATTATAATTTTTGAAACACAAACGGTGAAAATCTTGATTTCCGATTTGTTTGAATTGGTCTAAATTTTTTGGACCATAATTATTTCACCACCATCGCATATCGTAGTTAGGGCTTTGAGTTCTTTAAAGTCCTACACCACAAAAGGTCGACCACCAACGAATTCGACTCCTGAGGAATTCGACTGCGGTCTCACGACAGTCAGCGGATACCAGGGAAGATCAACGGTTCCAAAATTATATTGCAAATGGAGTTCATGGGAGTTGGCGTCCATCCAGGTTTAAAATGCCATGAGAGACCTATACAGGTATTCAAGGCGATAAACCACCATACTACTACAACCATCAAAGTCAAAGTCAAAAAGCTTTATTTAAAGTCGAAATAAGATAAAACCGTACAACATAAGCTCCAATGAGTTTTTTTAAATCGACTAAAACAATAATATACATAATTTAAGACACATATAAAACACATTTTACAAACATTGTACATTTCTATACGGTTAAGACATAATATTAATCATATTTTAGCAAAAACATTCTAACAAAGCACAATTAAAATGCAGCACTAGCATATTTAGATACAATCAAGGACGTATATTTATAATAAATATACGTCCTTGATAAAGTTCACTATTATACAAGCACAAACACATCACCAAGAACAAATTAACACACTGAAAGCACATTAAGCAAAGCACCATCAAACAAGCAGCAGCATAAAAAGCAATACATTAGTTGAAGCATAAAACTAGTATTAATAAAAATTTAAGCAAATACAGGATATAAAACAAAATCATGTCCAAACTAAACTGTTTCACTTGTTTTAGATAACGGATTTTGCATTCTGCTGACTGCATTGCTGTATATTTCGGCCCAAAATTTTGCATGACTTGTAAAAATACTTTACACTTCTAAATTCGGTAATTATTTATTAGCAAATAGTAAAGTTTTGAGGAACTTTTAAAAAACTCTATTATGGTGAATAAAATGATATGGAGTAAATGTACATGAGACAAAGTCTCTACAAATACATTGTAAAAACAAGCAAAGGAACAACGCTTCATATTGAAGTCACCATGAGGCCTTCCATAATGAGCTTTGTAGCTCATAGTTTATTTAAGTTCAAGACGGCCCCTAGCACCGATTTGAGCGGAATTCTTGGCTAATTGTCGAACAACGCTACATCCATGTCTTGCGGGGTTTTCAACACTCATTAATTAAACTGGCAAACTGCTCTTACAATCACTGTCATCCGTTTCCCGACAAAAGTACTAGTGTCTTAAGCTAGTGGACGATTACAACATATAGACAACCACAGGGCCGGCACTCATCAAGTCGATTGTAAGAAAACTTGGCATTATAAAATAGTTAGATGTGGGCATTTTAAACAGGTGGTCACAATTTCATTTCGAAATTACAAAAATAAAAATGCCAAAATTTGAAAGTATGCCGATCGGATAAAATATCCATATGAGAAATTCTCTCACGAATAAGTGCACCATAACTGAAATATATAGAGAGCATACATCTCTCGCACGGGGAATCTTTTTACGGACTCCACACTGCAGGAGAGACAAACTCCAGTCACGAGTCGTAATTGGTGAATAAAAGGATATGGAGTAAATGTACATGAGAAAAAGTCTCTACAAATACATTGTAAAAACAAGCAAAGGAACAACGCTTTTATTGTTGTTCTTCATATTGAAGTCGCCTTCAATAATGAGCTTTGCTTATGTTTCAACGGAAAATATTGTCACTGAGAATCATGGACTCATCTGACATAGGTAATGTCACCTTTTACCTATCGACAGGTAATATAGTATTACCAATCATAGACAAGACAAGACAAGACAAATACTTTATTATAGTCTCACCTCAATACAACATTTACAATAAAATATAAGCATACACATAAAAATACACATAAAAGAGCCACTCTTAAAAGAGTTATGAGAGACTGTTATAAAAATATTCAATTACATTGTATAATAATAAAACACTACGGTAATATTAAGAATAAAGAAGACATCTTTTAAATAAAATTTCATGGCAGATTTTGGCTGTATAAAAACACACATTTCCATTATTGAATAAAAATAAAAACTTTTCATCATCAGACATGCTGATAAAATTTTCATTTATATTAGATATATTATCGAAAATATTACTACGTATGTCTGCATATCCCGGACAGTGAATTAAAACATGTTTTTCATCTTCTACAACATTTAAATTATTATCTTTACAAATAGAGCACACGCTTTCGTTTATATCTAACCTCTCATATCTGCCTGTTTCAATACACCGGCTCTAAATTTAGCCATAGCACTCCTATATTTACCATTACAATTAAATAATCTATATGTTCGTAATTTACTATTCGAATTAGAAACTAAATCAGACTGCCATTTATTTTGATACTCCCCAAACTGCATATTTTCAATATGCTTTATAATAGTTTTACCTAAAATACAATCCAAGTTACAATATTGAGATAAGTTACGCACTTTAAACTTTGATTGTACTCTAAAATTCCAGTTTCTTATTCTATTAAAACTATTACTCCATAAAAATGTCTTTTTATTTACTCTACAATCTGACATTTTTGAAAATCTAGACCATACTGTAAATACACTTGACCATCATATCTTGCCCATCGATTTAATTTTAATTTTCCTGCCTGTTCGCCCTAAAAATAGAAAAATCCAACACTTAGAATTTTTAACCCGTCTTACAAAAACAAGGAAAATTCACGTGTACACAGCGGTCTTTGCATATTTTTAATCGTAACAGGGTCATTTTTCAGTTATGTATGGTCATTCTTGATCTACATGCAAAATATTAGAGAAATTGGTTTTCAAATAAAAGAGAAATTGCCAGTAAAAATTCCATTATCTAAAGGAAGTGAAACAGACTTTAAAAAGCAATTAATCACAAGCACTCATTTACATTAGTTACCATTCCAAGTATACTTATTAATTTAATAAGCTGGTTAAAATTTGTTTCTAATCTAAAATTATTTGGTAACTCATCCCATGTTTTTGTAGCTAAAAATCTAAAAGAGTGAATTTCATACCTCGTAGTTCTTACAGTTGGTATTTCTACTGTATTTTCGAAATGGTTGCACAAAGCTCAATTAAAACTTAATAGACTATTAAAAGTTAATAGTCTATTAAATTAGAAGGAAATGTTAAAGCTTAATAGACTATTAAATATTTAATAGTCTATTAACTTTTGTGCAACCCAGTCCAGCGGGACTGGTGCATTTCATGATAATGTTGAAACGGTAGCAAATAATAAAGACCAAACCAACTATTGTTTATACGCACAACGCAGCGCATTGTCATTGTTCTGTAAGACGTCTATGACGTCGCACCGTGTGGAAGATCAACAGAGTGACATTCACTAACTACGTTGGTGATGAAAAGTTAGAGTAATTTTGAAATAAAAAAAAAGTAATCAAATTACAAAAAATATAATTTATATCTAAATAGATGGAACATTATAAAATTCAAATTCAAATTCTTTATTGTCATAAAACGACAAACAAATAAACAACATGTATACAAATTATTCGTCATAGAGTCCTATAATTGATATAATTTGTAAAATTGCGACACCTTTTTCTCATAAACCAGCGTTGAACCGCACAACAGAGGGTATGTGCTTCGATTCCCGGTCGAAGTTAAATATTTCATAGATCGAATTTTTGGCTCTTACACCATGGTCTCAAGGAACGACCCATAGCACGTTAAACACTTTTCATAGAGTTCGGCAAGGTGCAAATCACTTAAATAGCCCAAGGTCGGCGGTTCTCTGCGGGTACTCCGGCTTCCTCCACTACTAAAATTGACCGTCATGAAATACTACTGAAACCCGTACTAAACCCCCCCCCCCCAAAAAAAAACAAAAAACAAACAAACAAACAAACAAAAAACAAACAAAAAAAAACAAACCAAAAAAACAAACAAACAAAAAACATACAAACGAACAAACAAAAAACAAATAAAAGCATAAAAAATTTTAATTGTTAACCGCAATAGCCTTCACTTCGTACTTGACAACTGGTATGGTTTCGATCGTGCCATATGCAGGGGTGTATATGTTTGCGCCGATTTTTTAGTGTGAACAAATGACAAAAATACCTGTATCTGACACGAAATTAACAAGTAAAAATCTGCACCAATGAAGAAATAATCGGCGCAAATAAAAGAAAAAATCGGGCTAATGAAAGAAAAAATCGGCGTAAATAAAATGCAAATCGGCGCAAATGCAAAATTCCGGTATGCAGACATGAAGTATCACGTAAAAATTGATGCAATGGTGCAACAATAATATTAAAGACCATTAGAGCATTTTATATTCGGAAAAGGCCTGGGAATTTTTATATTTTTATTTTTTAATTTTTGTATCAAAGGAGGAAAAATGATAAAATCACGCTTATGAAATATATTAAGGTCTGACATTATTAGAGCAACATCTTCATAAATAGTAATAATGTACATTTTGCTATCCAGAAATAATAACTTTCAAATTCCGAATGATTAAGAAAATATACTGCTCCCATACAAAGAAAATTCTCGAATCCTGATGAAAGGGTTCCTGCGGAATAAAACAGTTGATTCAGCCGCTCTTACATCTTGAGTACTCCCATGAAGATTACAATAAGAATATCCAGGACAACACAGGAAAATATTTGAATATTTGAAACAAAAAAAAAACGTAAAAAAAATATGTTACATCCTCTTTTTCTTTTCTTTATCCCCAAATCACGCTTATTAATAAGAAGTGTCCATAAAATACAGTGCCGTACAAAAAATCATTGCTTCGGTGTTCATTATCGATACTTTCGACGTATATTGCTGTGACGTCATCTTCATTGAAAGAAAAAAATCAAGCGACGTGTGGCCGAAAAAGCCAATTTTTGTCGTTATTTCCATTATATCTTTCTTATGAATTCGGTGACCTATTGTTTTCATTGTCTGATTCTAATTAATAGAAACAACTTTACATGCTCTGAAAATATGAGGAAAAAATCAACAGCAGAATTTTCGCAATTTAATAGAAAAGATAACAAGAATGTCTAATATTTTGCGCGGGAAATTGATTAAGCGTTAAAATCATTCTTTCTTTCAAACGTTTGTTCTTTTAAAGAATTGAAATCTGTAGACTTCCCGGAGTATAATACAGAAATCCGTTTGCAATTTCAACTATTATTACCGAAATGGCAAGGGTTTGAAGTTAACATCTTCCGAATTTAGCTACTTTTCACGGCGCCATAGCAACAAAACTAAGTCGGTGACCTATATTTTTTATTCTTGAAAATTGTCCCGAATACCTTAAAGAATGGTTATGCTAAGTTTCACGAAAAAATCAACAGCAGAAATGAATAATTGGTTTGGTCTTTAAGGTAACAAGATACCGAAAAACGTAACGTCACGAGTTATCGTTCTTAAAGTTACGGCTTGCTGATCTCGTGATTCAAATGTAAACTAGAAAACACGAGGGGACTTTATAAACATAAGTGGATGATATAAATCGGAGAATGGTTTTTATGAAATAAAAACGATACGTTAGGCTATGGAATAGCCTTGGATAGAAAACTGCGTGTTTGATTGACAAGGGTGTGGTGGCTCATGATGTATGTGTATACTCAAATCAATACTTGAAGTAAGCCTTTCTCATTTCTTCTGTTGGTCTGCACATGTGATAAAACAGTCACTGATTCGATCAAACCTCTTTTTATGCCAACAGCAACTCAAAGTAGTTTCGTGCTTTTGTTTTTTTTTTTTTTTGTTTTTTTTTGTTCTTGCATTCTCCTATGGTAGCTCTTTATTCTTCCGTAATAAACGCAATTCTATCTCTTTTCACCTTTCGTTCTCCATTGCCTAAGTATCTCCACAAACTACAATCACGCTTTGTTTAACACAATTGAAAAGTCTTTCATGATTATTGATTATTGCACAATACCTCATCTTTATTTATTAACTTCTGGTTTTAAATTTATACATTACTGTTCTTATTCTTTTTATCATATCTATATTTATAAATCTGGCTAAGCGATATTGCAATACCAATCCCATCATCCTCTACCGTGAAACCACCTATAGTAAATGTTTATAATACTTTTCAACTTCCACAAGGAAACAGAAAAATTAAACCCCGCCCTGTTTTATCAGGACGAAACTGGACGCCATTTTGATTTTCGAGAATCT
>MJUU01043110.1:16003-33462 GCA_002080025.1 Modiolus philippinarum
ATCACCCCTATCTATGTACACCTCACCAACAAACTTCCAGCCGATCTAAGGGCATTTGAAATATCATACTCAACCGACCGATTTATTGTACGAAAAAATCACAAACACACTGTACTTGACCTAGAATAAAACCCCATTAAAGGCACGTAAATAATCAATAAACCAATGTCCTTTACATTCTGCTCTTGATTAAGAACCATACAGTCTTGATTTTTATCATACAGTCTTGATTCGATGTTTTTGGTTTGTCTTTGTACATCCCATGGATAAAAAGTTATAATAGTCTTATTTTACAACACGTTCCCAATCCAAAGTAGGGCAAACAGCAAACCTTAATTAAACAAATTTCTAAAATAACACCTGTTTTTTTTTGTTTTTTTTTGTTTCTTTGGTTTTTTTTTGTTTTTCTTTTTTGTTTGTTTGTTTTTGTTTGTTGTTTTTTGTTGTTCTTTTTTTGTTGTTGTTTTGTTTTTTTGTTTTTTGTTTTTATTTAGTTTTTGCTTTGTTTTGCTTTTTTAGGTGTTCGTTTTTTAAACTTTGCGATTGAAATATATAAAGGACGCTTTCATTTTTTATGAATAATAAGGTCTAAGGTTTTATTAAACATATTGCTTAAAGGGAACCTTTATTTCTGTTTTAATGCCCTGCCTCTTCAAAAATGAATAAAACTTTGACAAAATAAACTAGAAGTGGCCCCATTGGAAGTGATGGCCCTCCCCGAATTGCCATGTATGACATAGACAATAGTTGTTATAGACCCTGGGCATAGTTTTTCTCAATAGTTTTAAATCAAATTATCGATAGTCAATATTTTTACTGATAAAGAATAAAAGAATATATGGTTGCTGGGCAGAGTTTCAAAAATAGTGATCTTTGAGACTTTCAGGGAGTTTACGAAATTTGGACTCAAATATTTTGGAAATCCAACTGGCGATAATGCTTGTCACAATTAAAGCAAATTTTAGAGGTATGATTGCTAGGTAGAATTCCAATAAAATAAGTGGTCTTTGACACTTTTAGGATATTTACTAATATTGGAATCACATTTCAGAATTCTATGTATTCAGAACTGTATTTTTTCCAATCACTTCCCAAAATATATGAGATTATATGCTAAAATTAAACAAAATAAGAGTCTTTTGACATTTTCAGGAAATTTACCAATGTCAGAACCTGAAACAAAATTCCGACAATATGCAATAATTCTATAAAAAAATTCAATCCATACATCCATAAATGTAGGAGAAATTCCACATGTGTCAAAATAGACATCTCGGGACTTTTGTTTGCACAAAGACCAATATCAAAAACTGAAAGCGTATTGTGCATCTGCAGCTTATGTGCAATAATTCTCTAACAACACTTAAACACTTAATTTCATCTAACGGACAGACAGACGGACGGGACAAAAACAAAATCGCACATTTTCTTCAGAAAATTGGGTGAAAAGTCATATTTTGTATGACTTCAGTAAATTTCCACAAGTACTGACATAAAGCTTAACAAAACCAATGAACTGCACCAAAACCCTACAGGAAAGCAAAATATCATTTTAAATGTGAAATCATTAACATATACATGAAAATTCGAAACAGATTTGAGTAATTTGTTGAGACTCCGTCTAATATGTTATTCTCCAACATATGGATTAGAGTTATCTCACTTTTAACGTATCCAGATTTATCAAGCGATGTGCATTTGAGATCAACGTAAAAAAATTTGACACAAATATACTACTTTTACCTGTTGATTTCTCTGTAGAGGAAGATATGACACCCATGAAGTTTGGCATATATATAATTATATATGTGTATACACTTTGAAGTTAGGTTTCTGCTTAATTTAAATATTTCGAAAATTAAGCGAAGAAATTTAGCATTCAACAAAAATATTTAAATTCATGATTTTTTCATTCCAACCTTAATCCCAGAAAAATATAAAAATCAATGAATATTGTGTTCGTTTTAGCTTTCAAAATTAAAAAAAAAATGAGTAGACTGTCACAAAAAGTGTATTTTTTTCAGGATATCAGAGACTCCTACTAATTTCAATATCTTTGTGTATTTTTTTCAGGATATCAGAGACTCCTACTAATTTCATTATCTTTAAAGATACGATGTAAAAACTCTGTCATTGGGTACCCTTAAAATGAGAAGTTACAGAAATGGTGACAACGGAAACCTACGACAAGAAAAATGATCAATTTAAACTATTCCAGCCTATAAACCAAACAATTGTTTTGTGTTATTCTGATAACCACAACTCGACGACTAAGCATATTTTTAGACATTTTATTGATACCTCTGCTAGTGAACTGTTATTCCCTGGGGATATTCACCAACCCAGTAATCAGTAGTTATTATCGATTTCTATGTTTGTCCATTGTCATTTTATTGTTTTTCTTTTGCAGTTCTCGGTGGATTGTGGCATGTGATTGTAATGTTCAGCCATTGTATGTGTTTTCTGTTATCTTTTCTTCATTAATTCGATGCTGACCCAAAAACCGATTTAATTGAAACTTGCAACATCTAAATTAAAATAAAATGCTAAAAACTAAGGAGTATCTCCCTCATGCATAGCTCTGTTCTTAGCTGAAATTTGGCTTTTCTATATGGGTCCTTTTGGTTATATGTTCTCTATCAGCTTTTACACGTTTTTCGGCTAATAGACTTGCAAACTTTTGGTTTGATCTGCACTGATGAGACATAAGTTGAAATGCGCATATGCAGAAAATAAATTATCAGTAACTTCGATATTTTGTTTATTTTGTACCCTATTATTACTAAGGAGAAATTGTGACCAACGTATTATGTCATATCCATTTTTAGCCCTGGTGGCTATGGCAGGGTGGTATTTTGCAATCACTTTGCGTCCGACGTCCTTTGCCCGTCCTTTTTAATGATGTAGCTCCCGGTTTTCATGTGAGTTCACACTATGAGTGCCTAATTTCTAAATGTTATCTTTTTATTTCCGTGATCGTAGGTGTCTCACGTCCTTGTTTTTCTCTGTTGCCGTTTTTGCCATGTCTTTGGACTTCGATTTTTTAAGTCATCGCTTCCCTTGTTGCTTCGGTATTCTACTACCGTTGTTTCGTAAACTTTTTATTCAAGATCTCGTCCTCTGAAACCACTGGGCGAAATGGAACCAAGCTTTGTCACAATGGTCCTTAGATGGTCTCTTTCAAAGAAGGTATCCGGTAGGTCCGTACCTAAACAAAGATGCCCGCAAGCGGGGAACAAAGTTTTAGCATTGGATCCTACGGAAAAGACATTCAGAGATCTTCTCTGAAACTGCCAGTCAAAATATAAGTAAACTAAGGCACAATGGTCCTTAGATGATCCCTTCCAAAAAGATATCAGCAGGTATGTACCTCATCCATGATAGTCGCCAAAGGGGAAGTTTTAATATTGGACCCTATTGACCTATGGAAAAGACATTCAAAGATATTATTAGAAACTACCAGTCCAATTATTACAAAACTTAGGCACAATGGTCCGTTGTTGGTCCCTTCCAAAAAAAGGTATACGGCAGGTCGATACCTTATCAAAGTTCCTGCGGGGAACATAGTTTTTATATTGGACACAACAGAAAAGACATTCAAAGATCTTCGACACCACTAGATCCATTGGAACCAAACTTGTTCACAAAAGTTCTTTGGTGGTCCCTTTAAAAATTTTATCTGTCAGGTCCATATATCATCTAAGATGGCCGCCAGTGGGACACAGTTTAAACAATGGACCCTACGGAAAAATATTTAAAGATCTTCTTAGAATAAACCTGTCCAATTATAATTAAACTTAGGTACAATGGTCCTAAGATGGTTCTTTCCAAAGAAGGGTATCCGACAGATCCGTATCTTATCGAAAATAGTCGCAAGTGGGGAACATAGTTTTAACATTGGACCCTACGGTAAAGACATTCAAAGATCTTCTTTTCAGAAACTAACAGTCAAATTAAAACCAAACTTAGGTGCAATGATTCTTAGATGATTTCCTGTCTAAAAAAGTATCCGGCAGATCCATAACTCATCCAAGAAGGCCACCAGCAGGGACCATACTTTAACATTGGACCCTTTTGAAAACACATAACATTCAAAGATCTTCTAATAAACTACTGGAACAATTAGAACCAAACTTAGTCACAGTGATCATTAAATGGTTCCTGCTTGAAAAGGTATCCATCATCTCTGGACCTCATCCAAGATGGCTGCCGCTGAGAAACGCCTTATGGTAAAATATGAAAATAAAATCAAACCAAAAATAAAATGTTTGGTATGATTCAAGGTGGTAGAACTAGGTTAAGGGACATAACCCTTAACAATCACTTGTATGCTTGTCTAAGTTTTCAGATATTTATATTCTAAGCTTCTTAGTAACTTAGATGATATTCATTCTTCCCATTTATTGCTTAAACAGCATCGATGAAAGTAACCATTTAAAACGCCTTAACCAAGGTCTACTACCTTAATAATAAAAACAAATAACTGCAAAAATATCATTGTTCATACAGAAATTTAATTTTTATTACTGAAACTTGTACTATGCTAATTATGTACATCAAAACACTTTCTAAGGGTTGTCTTTAATGTGAGAATAAGACATAATGGAAATGATGATTTTAAAAAGGGAGATAATAAAAGTCAGAGACTTAATAAATTTAATGTAAACAACTACTTATCGTATTTACCATTTCAGCAATGTACATAAACTATAAGGGGAACCCACTGCTCCATTTCTTTGGAAAGGGGTACTCGGAATGTTTTAATTTCACCAATATGTATCACATAGATTATAAGGAGAACCCCTGCTAATTTTTTTGAATGTTAGTCTGTTATGGGTTTTGACGGATGATGAAGCTTCCAGTTGCCATGGAAATCAAAAGAGAAAACTAGAATTTTAGAGACAAAAATGTATCCTGCTAATTTTTTTTTTTTTTTTTTTTTTGTGAAATATGAATACACTAGCTAATAAGGAGAACCCCTTCTTAGATATTGTTTTGAAAGGGGCATTGCGATGTTTTAATTTGAGCAGTATTTTTTATGTAGATTATCAAAGGAACAATGTCGAATTGTTTTTGAAAGATAGTATGGAATCGGTCCAAATGGATAACGCATTCAAAGATTTCTTCTGAGAAACAACTTGTCCAATTAGAATACAATAGTACTTGGATGATACCTTTCACATGTTTCAATAAATGTATCTGGCAGGTCCAAACCTCCTTAAATATGACTGACAGCGGCAACATAGTTTAACATTGAACTATTTTGAAAACACATTCAAAGTTCTTCTCGTAAACTTGTAGTCCAATTTGAATCAGGCTTAGTCACAATAATCCTTAGTTGGTCCCTACAAAAAATATCTTGCGGATCCATTCTTCATTTAAGATGATCACTAATGGGAAAATTGTTTACATTGTATTCCAGAATTATGTCTCTGAAAGCATTTATCCAGTTGGAATTAAACTTCAACACAAAAGTCTTTCTATGGCTTTTTCAAAATTTATGTCTCGCATGTCTGCATCCAATCCAAAGTGGTCTCAAGCAGAAAACATAGTTTAACATTGGACCCCATGGGAAATGTCATTCATCTCTCTATTTCAGGGATGGTTCAAATGGGCGATACAGGCTCTTGAGAGCCTATTGGTAAAGATCCTACCAATATTCGTAGTGCAAATAAATCAGCTTTTCTACAGACGGCTCCTTACGCTTAGACAAATTTTTGTTCAGTTTAGTTATTTAAAGTTTCCGAATTAAATCAGTTGTCGCAATAGGTTGGTGAATACCATCGGGACTCGCTGTCTTCCTTCTAACAATGCCATTGGCCCAGTGATAATAAATAATGTAACACCGAAAATACTTCAACTTAAAATTTTGCAGAAGCTATTGACGGACTCAATTATGAAAAGACTACAATATATATCATGCATATCTATTATTTTTGTTTTGAGTGTTTTTATTGTATAGACTGTTAAATTGTCCCGGATGTTTTTTTTATCCCAAGGCTTTTGCGTCACAAATGTTGTATCGTGAGAAAAAGCATCATTATTAGTTTTCGTGAACCAATTCGATATATTAACCAACTATCGGACCTTACTGTTGTCAGATGACAACAAAGCTCACCGGGAATTATAGTGACCTCAGAGCACAATTAATTTGAAGGTAATATATTTATACCCCGCGCTTTGCGGGAGGTATATAGTATTCATGGTGTCCGTCCGTCCTTCCTTCCGTCTTCATAAAGTTGGTATCCACTTCTGCTCCTAAACTACTGATTGGAATGTCATGAAACTTATGCAGGATATTAATTATATATTATAGATGTGAACTATGCATTTTGTTTTCCAATATTTCTTTTTTCAAATTTTGTTCACAAGTTGTGGACTTTGTCATTTTAGCCCATTGCAAACCATGTGGTGACCACCTGGTATCCACTACTCCTCTTAAAACACTGATTGGAAGTTCATGAAACTTATGGAGGACCTTAATTACATATTGCAGATGTGCTCTATATATTTTGTTTTCAAATAATTCCTTTTTTAGATATTCCAAAACATTTACAAAGAGGTAGAGGCGCGGGTTGCCGTGAGCGAAGAGGCCAGAGTAACTCTAGTTTTGTCATTGTAATGCTAAAAAGGATTGAAATATGATAAAAGGTAGTTGCACGCAAAAAAAAATACTCCAAACAATGGGAGGAACAATTCTAAAGGCAGGTTCCTTTTTTTACGAAATATGAAACACCTTACCGCCGAATGACTACCTTCTGGAAACAGGGTTAAAGTTAGAAAAAATCCTTCAGTGCAACGTCAAGGTAAAAATATTTACAAATATAGTACCATCGGAATATAAAAAATACCAAAGTTGCATAAAAACAGTAAATGTCATTATGCTGCACACGTGTTTCAAGGAGCAACCTCTCAGAAAGCTGTAATCACAAAAAAGTCGCATTCCAAATATGAACACCTACTAAAGTAAGTGAGAACCGAACGGTCAGTCAAAAGAACGAACAATCGATGGACAAAGGCAAAAACGAAAACACTAAGAAACAAGGACACCATTTGAGTACATGACAAGGGAAAGGATTATATCTAAATAATAAATTCAATTCTGCCTTAGTATCTCTGCAATACTCCTAATTTCAATTTTACAATTATCTGCCACCATGCACTTTTAGATATATTTTTTTTGGTCACAAAATATCTTTAATTCACGAAAAACTTACTAATGCAGTCAGAAATACAATAAATCATCATTTTTCCCAAGCAAAAAAGACGTCTAAAACATTTCCACATATGGGAATTGTAGTCTACACCGTTTCAGTTTCCTGCCATTTCGATAATTTGCTCCTTAAAATTGCAGGTCAAGCCCAAAATGAACATCCTTGAAGTTGATATCAAAATCATAATGTATAATGCTATATAATTTAGAATTGTTTATTAGTTATAATCAAATTAATTTGAAATTGCATAATAATTTCAGTTATCTAGCGATTTAAAAACAGATCTCGCATTGTCAGTCTCAATAGAGTCCAAACAGAAGCAAACAACCAAGTCGTAAGTATTTTTTTCTATTATTTTGTAACTGTACTTACTCGAGTATTTTGTATCTGTTTATTGCAAACTTCAGCTATTCCTTGTACTTCAGGCCGCAACGCAAACGATGTTCACTTTAGTTTGTGATTACGTGAATTTAAATAACAGAAAATCGATTAAGGGAGGCATATGGGATTTTTTTTCTTTTTGATGTTCGCATTTTGTCAAGCAATGAACGATTTAAATGAGCAATAATGAGTACGAAATACGGTATGTCAATTTTACTTCGATATCTTTTACGAAAGGATATGGAATAAATAAACATGAGACCATAACACATACGTTAACTCCAACTGCAATAATTTTAATGAGCTGTATGGCCATTTCGAAAATTTATTCCTCATCAGCAGCACTAGAACCAAAACATAGGAAATCCATAATTTCAAAAATCTTTGAAATGCATTAAACCAAACGAAATGCGAATAATCAGTTATATCAAAAAATATAGCTAAGGACAAAACTCGTATTGGAGGGAGTTAATCCTTCGGTTTTAGAAATTACATAAATTTAGATAATAGTTATTATAGTTATGTTGTATGTATCTTCCTGTACTTTCTTGCTTGCTTTTCTTTCTCTTTGTACTTGGTTTTGTTGTTTAAGTTTTGTTTTCCCGTTTTAGGTCACCTGGTTATAACCAGTGTCAGCTTTTACCATCACTTAGCGTCAGTGGTCCGTCTGGCATTATGTTATTTGAAAATTTTTTTTCATCTGAAACCACCAGGCCACTTGAAACCAAATTATTAATGGGGTATAGATTCTCAAAATCGGTTAACTTAGTCCGCCAGGCAAACAACATTGCCACTATTGGTAAAAGTAGAACGCAGGGGGTAAATTACATTTTTTGGAAATAAATAACTCAAAAACCGTTGCATGTTTTAAAATCTGTTGGGACAAAAATGACGAACAAGACAAAATCTACGATCCATGCAGTTTTGAAGAAAATCGTGTGGCACATTTTAGAGTTATTGCCCTTCTCCGACAAATTTTAAAAAATTTTGATGCCTTTATTTTTTCTTAAAAAACTATAACAGAAAGAGGCGAAGTTTGATTGCTAAAATGTAATGCATATCACGATCTACCCTTACGGCAATTTTGAAGAATTTTAATACCCATAAAGGAGTTAATACCTTTAACTGATCAAATTTAATACATCTTGTTTGTCAAAGTTTGAGATAGAGGTTAAAGTTTAAAATACAAAAATGTTCAGTATAATATTATTATTTCAGCAATATGAATCACTTATATTATAAAGGGAACCTCTTCCGGAATGTTTCTTGATGGTTGTCTGAAATAGGTTGCAATTGATAGTGGACCTTTTGGTTGTCATGGAAACCAGAACATCAAAGTCTATTAACATGTTTGAAAATAAGACCCTTTATTATTAAGGTTATTTGGACTATCTATGTCAGTCATGGTCCAGGTGATCGATTCAATCTCTTCAAATCCTCCTGTTTTTTGTCTTTGTTCTTTATTGGTTTTATGTTTCTTTTCTGTTTTTCTTGTGATTAAAAAGGCGAAAATACATTTGTATTTTTATGTCTAAAGACTCCATTTTTTGTTTGGTTTCGTTTTCTTTTGGCAATTTTGATACATTTTTAATTCATTAAGGCTTTCCACTTTCATATTTCAATTCAGCATTACAAATCATTAACCCTGAGGACTTTCATGGCTTTAGTCATCAAAAGGACATGGTGCCATCAGTCTATACATTTTAAGAATTTAAAATAATCGTTCAATTATGTCAATTTTCAAATTCAATTTAGTGTAAATGATTAAGTTGTTTAAACGTAGAAAGTCTGTGACAATATATTGGACTAATGCTGAAGCTTATTTTTCAAGAATAAGCAAGGACATTGTAGTTTCAAACACCATTGTTAATCCCTAAATTCAAAGTATATTTTCACACATTGTCACAGCATAAAAAAAAATTATGGAATGAAATGTTGTGTTACTATATCTCGATAGTCATTTATTGTATAATAAAAAAATCATCTCGCTTAATCTATCACACATTGCTTCATATGAGCAGGAAAACATGTTTGCTAACTCCAAAAGGCTTAAGTTATCTCTAAATCAAAGCGAATTATTTTCATAAGTTGTTAATACTAATGTTATATTGAATCATCTTTTTGACAAAGTCTCAAAAAAATATGTATCCATAACGGGTAACGCTATCTCAGTTTGGATAATGCATCATAACTTGGGTTTATCTCAAACTCTGTTGATTTAGTTTGTTCATTAGTTTCTGCAGATGCGCATTTCAATAACTTTTGTGTATCTAGTCCAGATCAAATTAAAAATTTTGAAATCCATATACCAAAATAGGTGTAAAAGCTGATAGAGGGCAAATTACCATTAGGATCTTAAACAGAAAAGCCGAAATCAGCTATAGAGAGATAGATATATGCAAGAGTGAGATACTCATTAGTTTTAACAAAATTTTGTTTAATTTAGATATGTACACGTAGAACGTCAAACACACTGGCCTTTCACTGAAACTGTCGATGTCTACTGAAGTATATGAAGATTTTTGACCAAACCCTTCGGGAAGTTTAGAGTTTGATTTTTTTCCGTAGTGAGACAGTGTTTTACCAGCAGACTAGGCACCTTGAGCGAGCCCGCAGTTTAGCGGCGAGTACCCTTGACCCATCTTTCAAAATAAGTTATTGTTTTTTCTTGCCTTTCAAGATTGTAGTTATCGAGTTAGTAGTCTACCTGTATTGGGTTTTATCCGTATGTTTATAATACTATAGGGAAACGGGACAGATAAAGGGGAGGTTTGGGTATCCATAAACTGGTTTAACCCTACCGCTGCCTTTTGCTAGTGCCGGTACCAAGTCCGGCTGTCCCGACTTCCTATCGTTGTCTACGTTCGTCTTATTCGTGTTCTTCATGTGTAGTTCCATGGTAGATTGTGGCATGCAATTATAATTTTCAGCCATTGTAAGTAGTTCCCGTTATCCATTTTTACATTCAATAGTTTGAGATTGTCTTAGTATGTTTCCTTTAAGAAAAAATGTAATACTTTCATGTAGGTATTCCAGCAATGAATTCTATTTAAACAAATTTTGAAAATTCGACACTTTTCATTGCATTAATAAATATTGTAATTCAGTTCATTTTCCTTGCCAAATCTAAGAATTTACGGTTAAAGAGTGATATCAGTTGGAGTCAAGTACAGAATACAAAAAAATACCGAAATTGCATAAAAACAGTAAATTTAGTTATGCTGTACACGTGTTTCAAGCAGTGACCTCTCATCGGACACACAAAATTGCTGAAACAAGCCGGAAACAAAATAGAAAAAGAACAGTTTTCCCACGACTCTGCACTTCGCTGATTTTGGCTTTTCCATTTAGACCTTTTTGGTAATTTGGTCATCCTCAGCTTTAACACATATTTCGGTCATGAATTTCCAAATGTTTTGTTTTGATCTGGACTGAAGAGACAAAATTTGTCGAAACGGTCATATGCAGGAACTAAATTCAAAAGAACTTCGGTATTTTGTTATTTATTACCCAAGATTGGTATAAAGTTTACCTCTAATAAAAAAAAAACACTTTTTAACAACTACATGTACTATGTTTGTTTCTTTTGTCGTTTTGACTCTAATAAGCCAGTTGTGGTTGAAAAGATTGAAAAGATTATAGGCAAATTATATTATCCTTTTTTCTATTCATAAATAAATTCAATGTAACTCCGGTATTTAGTTATTTGTTACCACTGGGTCGATGCCTCTGCTGGTGGACTGTTATTCCCCGAGGGTATTCACCAGTCCAGTAGTCAGTACTTCAGTGTTGACCCGAAAGTCGATTCTATTTGGAAAATTACAGTATATTTATTTATGTAAATGTTATTGAAAACCAAGGAGTATCTCCCTCATGCAAAGCTCTGTCCTTAGGTGATTTTGGCTTTACATTTAGATCATATTGGTTATTTGTTCTCTATTAGTGTTTAAATATCTTTGAGTTTATGGTCTTCCAAACGTTAAGATTTCTATTTTCACTGAAGAGACATAAGTTGTCGAAATGCGCATATGCAGAAAATAAATTCACTGTAACTTCGGTTATATAAGTGATAACCTGTCGAATTTGTTTTTAACCTATAGCACTATGACAAATTCACTTCTCCTTGAATTTGGATTATATTTATACGGTAGCATAAGCTCAAGGATGATCCAGGGGTTCGGGGATGAGTCCTAGCTTAATAGAGATATATTGCTTTATAACTTTTCAAATACAAATAATTTTCTGGCAAATAAATTTCTCACTGGATTCAGATAGAATTTTTATACAGCTTTAGAACAAGAATGCCTCAAGTCAAGATGAGTTCTAGTTTACTAACTTTGATGGGATGATAACCCTTAAAGCCTTTAAAATGGAGGAAATATGATCTGGGAAGTTAGTTTTAAGAAAGAAATAAAACTTGCTCTCTCATTATTTTTCACTTTAGATGTCGAAACAAGTATATATTGAGTAAAGATGAACACACACTTATGGTTTTCTAATTTGTATGGAGGTTTTCAAATTTCAAGAGAAAAATGTAATATTTTGCAATCTGTAGCAAATGTGTTTATCACCAGGAATGAAGTATTCCTTGTTCAATCCATCAGACTGTGCCTTTCGAGCTCAATACATCTGATGCCTTAATTTGATGAAAAGTGTAAATACCGGTTCCGATTTCAACCTAGCACTCGTCAGAGCATGCATCAAGCTTGATTTACTTGAACTGCTATCGAACTGAATTGTGCTCAGAACTTTTCAAAATAATGAAATTTCCAAATAGTGGCCATACAGCTCATTTAAATTATTGCAATTGGAGTTAACATGTGTTGTGGTCTCATGTTCATTTACTCCATACCCTTTCAAAAACATTTCCAATCAGCATTCTTTACAATCTTTTATTTTCCAGATATGATGAAACTTTTCATTCTCCTCTCGTGTATGACAGGTATCTGTCTAAGTTTACCGTTCCCGTTATTTGACCAGAGAATTTTGACAGAATACATGAAACGAAATGTTAACGTAAGTTTTAATTTATGGTTAGATATGTCAAAGTTACCGCACAGAGTTGTCAGGAGTAGATCTCCACGAAACAGACAAAAAGAAAATCACGTGGAACCACCGAAAAACAATTGTCGACAGCAATGGTTCTTACGTGGTACAGGCATTTCAAAAGAAATTTTGTGTTAAACATGTGTTATGCATGTTGTGGTGTGCCAAACCTCCCGTCCATGGCGACAGTGACCGGAATCAACTAAACGGCAACTGTCTTTTACATGTCATAGGTCAGCAAAAGTTCATTCAAATACTAAGTGAAAAAGGTTTGTTGGATAGCCATTTGGTAATTGTCATTTTCTAACCCTAACACAAAACCAATTCAAAACCATGGTCCATGTTACTTCTATAACCCTCAATTTAGACCAAAGTAAAAGTTTGAAAAGCATACATTTATCTCTTTGTACACATATGTAATAACGGAAAATCTGTATCACAAACATCATCGCCAAAGACAAAGCTACAAAAAGCTACAAATCACATAGTGACATACAAGGCAACACAGATTACAAAAATACCGACAACCGCAATGGTCCTGATTTTGTACAGGTATTTCAGAATAAATGGTGGGTTCAATCGTTTTTTGGGGGGGGGGGGCGACAAACCTCCCCTTTTTTGTGGGAGTGTCCTGTAGCAATTAAACAGCAATTGTTATTGAAAGAAAATTTTAATGAACGTTTGAGACGGAATTTTTTGAAGCTTTGGTTCATATGGCGTTCACGGAGATAAATATGTATAATAAGGAAGTCTGTATAATTTGAGTAAGCTCGCGCGGAACGAATCATTTGTGAACATACTCCGAGAAGCAGGAAAATTATTGTCCACGTCAGGGAAATCGATAATTTTGACATTAAAATCGTCCGTTTTGTCGTACTTATGTTACTGCTGTGATGACCATTTTCGTCAAATTCGAGATGTAAGTAAAAAAAGTAGATCCATTTAGCAAAAGATGCGTTATTGATTGAAATAACATACTCAATATATCTATAAATGTAATTGAAGGATCTAGCATTTGTTATCTTTCATTTCATGATCTTTTAACGTTGTTGAAGACATTCAGTCTCGTGAATATATAAAAACACGTCTGGGAGTAGAGGAGCACAATAAGTGCCCATTGGTATGCCAACTTGCTTTTGATAAATAGCACCTCCAATGTGATAAATATGTTATCAGTTAGACAATCTAGCATACTACAAACCTGTTTTTCATCGTAGAATACTTTTCCTTTTGAATTGGTTTTTGAAGAAAACCTGTTTTTCATCGTAGTATACTTTTCCTTTTGAATTGGTGTTTGAATAAAAATGCGGATTTATTGATACCTCTGATTCGTAATTTAAATTTATCATGAGAGGGCGTGGAATACAGTGTGGAAAAATCAAATGTTGTGAGAGAATATATATATGAAAAATGAACGGGATTAACGATTTTCCAATAAATCCTTCGAAGTTTTAAGTATCCACATATGATCTATGTCACTTCGGGCATGAATAGTTTACAGTATTCTCGATGTCTGTCTTTCACTGCAAAAAAACTCTTAGTTCAATAGACAATTCAGTAGTTGATCAAGATGAAGATCCTGCGATGTAACTTTCCTTATATGGAATTATGTGTAATTTTGGGCGTATGACAGGTGATTCTTAATTTTAGTATGATCATTCAAGAAGGACATGAAAGACCTGTGATATGGAAGGATTTCATCTTTGTAAAACGAAATCTTTTGTATGCAGCACTACCTCGTAATTGTGATCAATGCGTAGTTCTTTGATAAGGCAGTAGTAAATAAGTAGTTTACAAAAACGAAGTATATAGAAGCATTGTCTGCAGGTACAACATTATATTTGTCACGTTATGTAGAGACACTTACTGGCTTCATTATCTTCAAATACAGACTTCAGTCGATTGTTAACACATCTGCGTTAACACGACTCCGCACTTAAGATTGAAAGGATCTTACCCAATCTGACAAGGATTCAAGTTCTGGTTTTTGGTCTGTGTCTCTTTTAATTCAACCTGTTACATAATCTTCAACAGCGTCCATAACCATTTTGATATTTAAATTCCAACTGAAATGATGCGGTTCGCGGAATTTCGGACCATTGGAGACCCCTTCCATAGAAATTATTTCAATGATCTTAAGATAGCCGGTAATGAAATGTCCAAAGGGACTGTATACAAAAGGAGAGGCAGAACAGTCGCATGTTGGACATGTTGGAGAAGATTTGAGAACATTCTCAATGTTTGGGTCCTGTAGCGCCTTTTTGTGGAAAAAATCCTTCTAAATTCTCCCGCTTAACAACAATAGAAAGGGATATATAAAAGGGTGAAGTTCATAGCAAATCATGTTAAAAACGAAAATAACAGCTGTTCGTAGATAATAGTTATTGCTTTTGCTAGTTGGCTCTTATTAAGTGCCCGTGGGTATTACAAGCCAGGCCGTCAAAAATTCCAGTGCTGATCTATTGTTTATAAAATTTCAATAAAACTAAGGAATATTTCCCTCTGGCTAAGTTATATGTAGAGGTTAATTTAACGTTTCCTCTAGGCTTGTTTTGGTTATTTGTCAACTCTTTCACACATTTTGATTTCTGACCTTACAAACGTTTAATGTTAATCTGCACTCAAGAGACATAAGGCGAAATTGCGAAATCCTGCCATCGTTTGGCCTCTGCTTTGTCGTTCGACTGTATTTGTCTTTTACGCATGTTTTCCTCTGGATATTTGAAAGTAAAAATGCCCCAGTAGTCCCCTTGGATCAACGGCAGTAGAATACCGAAGGAACAAAGGGGTGAAATTCACAAAAATCACAAAAAAAAGTCCAAAGACAGGGCAAAAACGAGAACACAGAAAACAATGACGTTAGACACAAAAACAATGACGCCAGACAGAAACAAAGCACAGAACCAGAAACCACAACATTCAGAACAAAGGCACTCACAGTGTGAACTCCAGTGAAACTGAGAATGACACCAGGTGCTCCGGAAGGGTAAGCATGTCCTGCTCTGTTAAGCATTATACTTATATGCATACATCATCTCCAACATATTCTTAGTGGATTGGTTACAAACTTGATCTACAAGTTCGTATGTTGTCAACTTACAATAATTCCAACTCAATAAAAGATCGAATCAAGCTATAGAACAGTTTTAACGAAGAATAAAATGGAGAAACTCAGTTACCGATTCTTTTACATTGAAATTCTGAACAACTTGGATACCTTTATTATAGTGGTTCTTGAATGATAACCTTTAATTGTGCCTCTAACATGTTGAGTCTAGTACAAGTAGCCACAAACTTTGATTATTTGACACTAAAATTGAATTTTAAAGATTTCCTCTTCTGTATAATGGTTTTTTTTAATTATAGCAATTTAGATGCGCTCAAATGAAGTAGTTTTACTTGATAATGCGTTCTCCAGTGTTAATTCGAGTGGCCGCCTTATAAATCAAGACTACCGTCTCATTCTATCACTAAAAATGTTAGTAGTGAGATGAACATTTCTTTTCACTGTCGATAAACTTTTGAACGCAATGACATTTGAGTTGCTGCTGGACAATACCGCAATTAAAAGTGAGTCTTTGCGCGCCATTAAACCAGTTTAACCCGCCATTTCTTTTGCATCCAGTAACGATCATTGCATTTGAACATTTTTGTAACGGTTTCACACTTGCTTTGTCTTTCTGGCTTTGTATTACTGTTCTTGAAAACCATGTTCGGTAATTTTGTTATAACCTCAAAATGACGACAATGTCATTGCCACAACACGATTGCAGCTTTAATGTATCAACAATAAGAGCTTGCTAGTTTTTATACCACCTGCTTTAGCGTGGCAGAAAATAGTGACCATTGTGTCCGTCCATCCGTTCGTTTGTTCGTCCGTCCTCAATAGGGATACTCTCTTTGTGGCGACAACTCCTCCTAAACCACTTTGGGAATTCGTTGAAACCTTCACAGAATTTCAGTGCAAATTGCCGTTGTGCACAATCTATTTAAAAATTTGATTTAATTCAGATTTATTTTTTTATTGATTTTTTACTTCTGGAATCAAATGGGGTAGCAGGTGTATATATAAGTGAGCTGTGCTCACATTCTTTCTAGTTTTTGTAGTGTTCATATCATATTCTTTTATCTTTTTTTTATTTTGATCCTGTAATTTCCATTTTTGTGTCTTGTATCATGCTATGATTTGGTTTTTAGAATTTTGCCCCAAATATTTGTATACTGATGTTTTCTTTGTAAAGGTGTACGCAATATTCATTGATTACATTTACAAATTTAATTCTATTTGGCAGATTGTTATTAAGCGTAAACTACATGTGCTGCTTATTTTATAGATACACCAGATTAATTAAACACAAATGTTATGGGCTTTAATGTATAATTGGGAAGTTGTTATCAACAAATGATGAAATTGTATTATGCGTTTTTGGAATAACTGTTAATGTTTTAATGTAAATTAATACATTTAATTCATATATAGTTTAAACTACTTTTAAAAGTTCAAAATTGCACCAGAAAAAAATTACTGATGAAACATAGATATTCATACCCCCGCTGTAGCTGGCGGTATATAGTGATTATGGTGTCCGTCCATCTGTTCGTGTTTCCGCCATAAGGTACCTCCTGGACCATTTGGTGAAATTCATTAAAATTTTAACATAATGCTCAGTACATAGGGCAATTGTGCACTATCTATTTGAAAATTTGATTTGATTTGAACTTTCTTATTGTTTTGATTTTTTTATCTCTGTAATCAAATTAGGAGTGGGGTATATATTACTAAGCTATGCTCACAGTTTTTTTCTGTTTTTTATTGAG
>MJUU01043112.1:4197-22033 GCA_002080025.1 Modiolus philippinarum
TTGAGTTTAAGTCAACAAATGGCTGTCAAAATATCAAATCGTGATGCAATTCATGCAATATTGTCATATTGAACACACATTTTGCGTGTTTGAGTTAATTTTATGCGAACATAGACAAAATATTGACAATTTTAGGGAAAATTTGTTGGGGTAGGGTATTCAGAGTCACATTAAACACTCCTTGGTTTTCTAAACAATGTTTTAAGACAACTAATGAATCGCTCAGATCAATTAGATGGCAAATCTGCAGATATATCCTCCGGATTTGACATATTTAACGATTTAACAGTAGACTTTGGATAAATCTGAAATGTTGAAAATTCCCATTTTCATTAATTTTGGGATAAATATTGAGTTTAAGTAAACAAATGGCTGCTAAAATAGTAAATCATAAAGTAATTTATGCAACATTGTCATATACAACACACATTTTGCGTGTTCTGGTCATTTTTATGCAAACATAGAGAAAAAATTGACAATTTTAGGGAAAATTTGTTGGGGTAGGGGTAAGATTTTCGGTATTCAGAGTCCATTAAATACTTCTTGTTTTTCTAGGCAATTTTTTAGACAACTTATATATCCCTAAGAACAATTAATTGGCATATCTGCAAATATATCCTCCAGATTTTGAATGTATAACGATTTAACAGTGAACTTTGGATAAATCTGAAATGTAGAAAATGCCCATTTTTCATAAATTTCGGGCAAGATATTGAGTTGAAGTCAACAAATGGCAGTTAAAATACGAAATCACAATATAATTCATGCAACCTTGTCATATACAACACACAATTTGCGTGTTCTGGTAATTTTTATGCGAACATAGACAAAAAAAAAAATGACATTTTTAGAGTAAATTTGTTGAGGTAGGGGTAAGTTTTATGGATGTAGGAAGTTTATAATACTTCAAAACTGCCATAATTTGTAACAGTTGTAAAGAAGACATTATGTACTTCCATTTTATTCCATCTTTTCGTGAATTTGAACTACTCATAGATAAGATGAGACAAAAAAGGGACAAAATTTTGTCGAAAACGAAAATATTCAAAGATGCGTTTTATTTTTCTATTTAAAAGTGATAGTTTGGTCATTCAGAGCATATTTCCATCATGTTAACATGCTTAATTTTTAAGAAAGTACATTAAAAGACTAAAAACAATTCAAAGAATTATGAAATGAAAAACATACTGGTTTCTAAGGACCGTTGAACTTACACGATTTCGAGAAAAATCTTAAAATTTATGTAAACATTTCGAAGGGGTGGGGGTAAGAGTTTTCAATTTTTTATAACGTATTGGGTATAGAAATGGTACTTATGTGGAATATTTGTATAACATATACCATAGGCTATCATTCTATACCATTTTTTCCTAACTGAGATGCACCAATCAACAATTTGAAGCAATTGAAAGAAAAACTTTGATGAAAAACGGAATTTTCCAAAATTTCGTTGGATGTGTCTAAAAAGGGGGACGGTTCCAATATTGCGTGCAGGTTATGCTCATGTTAACATGTTTAATTTTGAAGAGGGGATATAGAAGGACTGAAAAATATGGGTGGGGATCATAAGGGGGGTACACGGGGGGTTATTCCAGCCCATGGACTACTTGGATGAGTTACGATCATGCTTAAAACTTAAAAATCGTTGTGACTACATTTATTTCTGATAGGTCCAATAGTTTCTATGATCTTTGAATGTGTTTTTAAGTTTAAGCCAATGTTTGTTTTCTGCTGGTAGCTGTCCTTTTTGTGGCACAGACCTGCCGGATCACCTTTTGACCATTTTGATCATTTTTGCTGTCATAGATCTAATAGTTGAAATCGTCTTCAATAGGCTCCAATCCTCCTGGTGGCTATCTTTGACGGGGAATGGGCCTGTCGATTACACTTTTACAGACACATGTAAAGATCATTTTACCTAGTTTTGGAAGACATGTTAATGCCACCAACAACAATATTGGAGTTAAAAAGGGTGAAATATACCACACTTTTATTTCGGGCGAGTTTCTCGTACCAACATCAAGGAACGCGAACAATGACTAGACCCTAAAATGTTTAAGCTTATTATTTCCGCACTTGTAAAGACCGTCGCTAATTTGCATACGATCACATGACAAAATGTCTGCAGCCTTGTATACGTCTGATAAAAGCTCTTGGCACACCCCAAAGATCTGTTTAAATACGACAAACCTTGGGTTTGTAGGCTTCGCCATAAACTACTCTTCAATAGTATTGCTGCTACTTCGCAGAAATATGTACCTACTATAAACAAACAACCAATGTTTTGTCGTTTTTTACCTTCCGTGTCGCTTTTTATGATTTCACTTATAAACACTTTTAAAATTTTACTAGTAGCAGCAACTTTCGGACTATACATGTCCTCTTTCAATTACCTGCCAAATCTCGTCAAGATTTATGATCATCTTGGGGTGTGCCAGGTCGATTTTATTGAATGTCGCCGAGAATGTCGTTCTACAGTTGCTTCGTGCAGATTTAAAACGTTCAAGTAACTTATTGTTTCCGGACAGCCATGAATTTCCGATTCGTTTACTTTAAAGTGAAATCGGTGGAAAATTTGTTTTTTTAAATAAAATCATCTTTCTGATTAAAAGTGAAATAGTTTAACGCAATTAATCTATCGTGGCTGTTCAGAGAGAAAAAAAGGTCCTCCCTTCCCCATGTAGATTTGGCGTCCATCTCCCGTGTTTATTCTGTCAACCAGAAACACTGAATTAATGTCTCTGTCAAAAAATATTGCATCAACTTAGTTTTAACTGGAATTATACTAACCAGAACAGTTAAAACTAGATCTTTGAATGTCTTTTCCATATGGTCCAAAGTTAAAACTATTTCCCCGCTGGCAGTCATCTTGGGTGAGATATGACCTGCTGGGTAATTTTTTAGTAGGGACCATCTAAGGGCAATTGTGACGTAAGTTTGATAATAATTGGACTGGTATTTTTTTAGAACAAGATTTTTGAATATTTTTCCAAAGGGTGAAATGTTAAACCATGTTCCCCTCAGGAGGCCATCTTGGACAAGGTACATGTACCTGTCTACTGGATACCTTTTTTGGAAGGGACCATCTAAGCAAGATTGTGAATAAGTTTGGTTCTAATTATAATTTGACTGGTAGTTTCTTAGAAGATCTTTGAGTCTCTTTTGCATATGGTCAAATGTTCAAACTATGTTCCCCGCTGGAGGCCATCTTGGATGAGGTATACGTACATTTTTGGAAAGGACCATCTACATGTAAGAACAATTGTCACTTCACATTTGATTGTAATTGGACTCGTCGTTTTGAGAAAATCTTATAATGTCTTTTCCATAGGGTCCAAAATGTCTTTCAAAGGGTCCAATATTACACCTTTATTCCCAGCTGGTGGTCATTTTTGGATGATGTACGGAACTGCCAGATAAAATTTTTCAAAAGGGGACCACTAAGGACTAATGTGACCAAATTTGGTTCCAACTAGCCAAGTAGTTTGAGGATATCTTTGAATGAAAAGTTATGATGGATGGATGCCAAGTGATGGCAAAAGCTCACCCTGACATAGCCAGCTGCAAGTGAGATGAAAAAATACGATTTTTTTAGATTGCCAGTTTTGGGCCCCATGAATATTTATCTCATCAACAGTACATGCCATGTGAAATCTAGTATTAACATATTGCAAATTGGAAATTGCCATAGGAGCACATACACTGAAAGAATCCTATCAAAATCTGTTAAATAATAAATATTCCACATTGTACAACCAAATACAGCAGTCTCTCCATTGACCCCTCCCTTGAGAGATCACCTCCTTTATGTGACCACATTTCTCATGCATCAACCACTTGTAATGCATTTTGACCTCCCATCAGAGACCACCTCCCTGATCAAACCAAAGACCAATCTTTTCATGTTTAAAATGAAAATTTTTCCTCCCAATAAAGACCACTTTGACAAATATGTGAGCTTTTCTTCATGATCAGTTAATTTTCTCTAATTTTTTAAATATTATGTTAAAATTTCATAAAAGTAAAATGATGCAGATATATTATAACCAGTTTTAAGTAATTTGGTCGTATATAGTTCAAGATGTTTCTTTAAGTAAGTTATTTCAAATGTGAGAGAACAAAATTAAGAAATGGTATCTCATGTTTTTTTTTAATTAAAAAAAAACAAAGAAGCCACACATAAAATAACAAGCCCGGAAGTGATTATTTACATTGTGTAAACCCATAATTACCCCAATAATAATCACAAAGATGGTGATTAATCTTTTGTCCTGTATTAATTTACCCCCAGAATTTCAAGGCAACGTTTGATTAAGATATAATACATTTTGTATATGTTTTAAATATAATAACAGAAGTTTTTTAATTGTTATAATAAAAAAATACATGAACAGATGAAATTAGCAGTCTATAAACTATGATTCTTTCATTGTACTTATTAATTTCAAATCCGTCATGGAACCCATCTCAGTTTGATACCTCCCATAAGAGACCACCTCCACTATAAGACCACTTTTTCTTTGCAGCAGGGGTGGTTTTATAATAGAATGACTACTGTAAATGGAAAGACCTGATTTGTCCCCTTTTTGGTCCTTTTTTTTTGAACCACAAAAAACTGAGAGACCTTTTCTGCCAAGTAACATTGAGCTAAAATTTCACAAGAATTGAACAACTTTATCAAGAGTAAAAGTGTCTACAGACCATAGCCATGACAACAACAGCACAATACCATAATACAATCTCAACTTTTTGTGGTCTTATAAAATAAAACTTATTGGCAAACAGGAAGTAAACAAGAGCTGTCGCCAAATGGCAGCCAAAGATACCCCCCGCTCATTGAACCCTGAATCGATATGGTAAGTACAAAATTAAGTTGGTGTGGACACAATACAGATGCGGACAAAGTACAAGTGTGGACACAATGATATAATCTTCAAGAAAAAACTTTTCACAAGGGTTCCAATGAAAACACTCTGTCTAAATCAGACAAATATAAAATTCACCCTTTTCAGCCTATTTGACATTTTACACATCTACAAATAGTGTTCTTCCTTTGTCTAAAGTTTCATCAAAAACCTTCAAGTGGATTAAGAGGAGTTTTGCGTAAGAGGTAACCCATACATAGGGAATGAATGAAAACTCAAAGTTAAATTATCTCCCTTTCCTGGTTTTGAACAATAATTATATTTATCCATGCACATCTCCATATAGTATCCTTCTTTTGTGTAAAGTTTCATCAAAATCCTTCCAGTTGTTTAAGAGGAGTTGCGCTTACAAGGTAACCCATAAATAGGGAATCAACGAAAAGTCAAAGTCGGATGATCTCCCCTTCCTGGTTTCTGACAATAATTATATTTCTTCATGCACATCTCCATATAGTGTCCTTCCTTTGTGTAAAGTTTCATCAAAATCCTTCAAGTGGTTTAAGAGGAGTTGCGCTTACGAGAAGTGTGGACAGACGGACAGACGGACAGACAGACAGGGTGATTCCTATATAACCCCCCAAACTTTGTTTGCGGGGGGTATAATAAGTGAGGAACTTGAAAAGGGGAGACACCGTACAATTGAGACCATCCTTAACAAACGGTTTGTTTGTTTATTAATTATCAATTTTAAATGCAAGTGTAGGTAGGTAGGTGAATTATTATTTTTTCCTCAAAAGATATCAAAGAGAGCTAAATTTTAAAGAAAATGTGCTCAAAATAGAACAAAACTAGAGAATGTGTCAATATAACACTGATCGGGATGCCCCATTGTCAAATTTATTACAACTGAAAACCTAAGTCAATCAGGCATAAAAATCAGTTCCCAGTCACTGAATCATCCAGATGATAGTTCAATAAAGTCTTATTAAACATTAAATATTTGTAAGGTTATAAAATTATCCATGAATTATGTAGTACATTTGTGTATTCACCAGCATCTAGCTGTTTGAAATGGGAATGATACAAAAATTGAACAGAGTCATTCAAGTGTAAAATGGAGGTCAAAGTCAACAAATTGTCCAAAAATTGGGTAGTTCTCACAAAGATATTAGTCAGTAATTTCAGATACTAGTAAGTAATTTCATGAAACATCATAATGATATGTTGTGTAGCTATATAGTTGTACAGAAAAGTCAGTAAAACACAAAATTTACCAAAAGGCACCCAAGCGTAAAATGTAGGTCAAAGACACTTAATTGGCCTTGATTTGGATAGTTCTCATCAAGTTGATTTATTCTGATGCAGCAGCATTGGGACAGCATGTTAAGTTGATGAGAAACGGACTGAAATTCACTCAAGCGTAAAATATAGGTCAAAGCCCCCTAATTACCAATGATTTTGTAGATGTAGTACTCATCAAGGCCATCATTTTGATAAAACATCATTCTGGTATAATGTGTTGTTGTTCAGAAATGGGCTTAAACGCAAAATTTAACAAAAGTCACTCAGCGTAAAATATAGGTCAAAGCAACCTAACTGTCAATGTTTTGGGTAGTACTCATCAAGGCAATTTATTTGATGAAACATCATATTGGTAGGTGTGGTTGTTGAGAAATGGACTTTAACGCTAAATTTAACAAAAGTCACTCAAGCATAAAATGTAGGTCATGGACCCCTAATTTGTGTTGAATCTGGTACTACTAATCAAGGTGCATGTACTGATATAATATTATCAAAATACTACAAGAGGTTGCCAATATATGGACCTAACCACAAAACTTATCATTTGGACGGACAAGGGTAAATCTATATGGCCCTTCCACTTTGAAGTGGGCATAAACAAGTAAGGACCCTAAAATTTGCCTCGCCCGTCCCTGCTTGGGCTCTTAATGATGTGAAATCTAAGTGAACTAATCAGAAAACTGAACATGCTCACTAGACCGTGAAACTGAGGTAAGGAAAAGTCAACAGTCAGACTGACATGTACTACCCAAGACCAACCTACATACCAAATATTATCAACCTACCACTTCTAGCTATTGAAAAATGGACTTAAGAAGAAAAACTGAGNTCAAGGAAAAAATTACCTGCCAGACTGACATGTACTACCCAAGACCAACCTACATACCAAATATTATCAACCTACCACTTCTAGTTACTGAGAAATGGACTTAAGCAGAGGAACTTTACGTGGCCACTAGACTGTAAAATTGAGGCCAAGGACAAAAGTCACCTACCAGACTGACATGTACTACCCAAGACCAACCTACATACCAAATATTATCAATCGACTACCTCTAGTTATTGAGAAATGGACTTCAGCAGAAAAACTTAACGTGGTCACTAGACTGTGAAATTGAGGTCAAGGTCGAAAAAATCATCTGCCAGACTTGCTACCCAAGACCAACCTACATACCAAATATTATCAATCTACCACTTCTAGTCATTGAGAAATGGACTTAAGCAGAGGAACTAAATGTGGCGACTAGACTGTGAAATTGAGGTCAAGGACAAAAGTCACCTACCAGACTGACATGTACTACCCAAGACCAACCTACATACCAAATACAATGTATTATCAACCTACCACTTCTAGTTATTGAGAAATAGACTTCAGCAGAGAAACTTAACGTGGTCACTAGACCATGCAATTGAGGTCAAGGTCACATGACGTTATGTTCGTCAGGTAGCACTTGATTAGTACTACCACTGGACAAAATATGATGTTCCTACATCAAAGGGTTTTCAAAATATCTTGTATTTAGTAAAAGTTAACGCCGTGGCCCTCAGCCCACTTTGCACGTCTATGTCTCGCTTTCCCTGACTTTCGTCGAGGGAGAGACAAAAATGCATGTTGACTGTAGACTGCTGAAAAAAATATGCATGTCTGCCAGGCATATAAAAATTACAACTCTATGTTACCCTTTTATCCTTTATATCAGTAAAGAACATGAATTTTATAAAAAATGTACTTGTGTTGTCATTAAATGTGAATCTCTGAATTTAAACATTATAAACTGTGTCATTTTTCTTGGTCAAAATTGATTCCTTCACTAATCCAGTATAAATTGTACACGCATCTGATTATAAAAGGTGTTGAATTGTCGATCTCACTATCTGACAGCATCAGTAGGATCTATTATTGTTTCAAACCTCATCTTACATGAAGAATATCTGTGTGCTGTGTTTTTGTGTGCAATTGCTTGAGATCCTATAAAGACAAAATAAAGCCGAATGTGCGAGATAATATTTATAATATAACTAAACCTAGATTCTGATTATCGCAAAATATTCAACAATCGATCGAACAACGCAGTAATTCACGAATGCGGGCAGCGCATGAGTGAATTATAGTGTTTTTCGATCATGAGTTGAATATTTTCGATAATCAGAATCTTGGATTAGTTATTGTTGTTATTATATAAATCAGTTCTCTCATAATTATTGGTTTAATTTGCGATTCTCTTCATGGACTAGGTTTTCCAAGTTAATCAGCCAAGGCGTTTACTTAACAACAACGTTGACGACGTCTATTGTGACGTCACTTCCTAGAGTGAAATTATGGAAAATAATTTCACAGTTAATTATCACTTTTCTTTCACTGAGAAATTTCAATATTTCGCCGTCCTCTATATAATAATGTAAAATATCCATGAAATGTGATCCTGTATTATGAAAAGTGTTTTTATGTTACCTTATTAAGGAAATGGGGCAGATTTGCAGTTTAACATTAAATCTTTGACGTCATAACCTGTACTTTTTATTCCTTGATGTCAGCCTGCTTTGAAATTGAACGTGGTCACTCTATTGCCGGCTGGAAATTGTAGCTTCGCTGTTTTCGCAGAAGGAGAAGGTTGTATTAGGACAAAAATATACTCGGGTAAATAATGAATGACAGGATATGGAGTAACTGCATATTCGACAAAGTCTCTACAAATACATGGTAAAAACAAGCAAAGCAACAACGCTTTTATGGTTTTTTTCCATCTTCAATACTACATGCTAGAAAATCAATTGACGGGACATTTGAATAAAATTGGCCAAATTGTTGAACTTCATGTTCTTTTACACAAATGATATATGATACTGATTTATTACTTTATTACCGATGAAAATATTTTAACAATTACAAAAATGGTAAAATTGGTAGGGCTGAAATCTAAGCCTTCAAGAAGCTGCTCCTTTGAAGTATATGAATCTACATTAAGCATGGCATTTCCTCACATAATTTTTCTACAATGTTTCGTTACAAGGCTTTCGTACTTAGACCTAACTACTAACCATAGAAGGGGTATTTCCCTATCCGCCTCCTGGGAATGCACCCGACAGCCCCTGAAAGGCGATTCAGGTACAAGAAATCTATTACAGAATGAAAACGAAAAGAATTCTGAAATATAAAACAAAAAATAATAACTAACTTAACTCTCTAACTCGGTCCTTAGCTGGAATTTTGGCTTCTCTATTTAGAACCTATTGGTTATTTGTTCTCGATCAGCTTTTACAGTTGTCGACATGTGCATATCCAGACAATAAATAAATGAATACTTCGGTACTTTTGTTTATAATACTTACAATGGACATCAATGCAGAATATCATGACATAAAATAAATATTTTCCCACCTTGAATCTTTTTTTTTCTGCTACCTTTAAAACTAGAAATCAAACTGCAATGTCTCTGAATTCTTAATTAAATATCAGAGTGTCAAAAGCAAATTTCAAATTTCAAAAAAAAAATAAATTTGATTTAAAAAAAACAAGGAACATTATTTTAGATTATCAAATCAATTGATTGATTGTTAAATATTGTTTAACGTCTACTCAGTAATATTTTAGCTATATCAAGACGAGAACAAGTTTGTTAATAAATAATCACTTTGGGGTATTGAAAGGGGCCATGGGACGGGAAATTCTGACTGCAACTGGAAAAGTAGGGTGAAATCGAAAAGGGCGGAGAATTTAGCCTTGTAGCCGATCACCTTCGGACCACTCAAAAAAGAGCTTGCTATAAGGGTTCTTTAACGTGCAGGAAGTGTGGCATTTCTTGCAACACGTGGAACTGAGTTTACACCCCATCCGAAAGATGGGTTGTGTATTTATTCATCCCGCACAACCACGGAATGGGTCCTATTTCTATATTCCGGGACCCTCGGGGTCAGCCCCCGTTTAGGAGGGGTCACACCCCACAAGCCGGAGATACTAGGTCCTATTTCTATATCCCGGGGTTCCCTCGGGGTCCTCTGTACGCCAAGCTCAGAGGATGCTGCGGGCCTATTCATAAGCCGGGACCATGCACGGCGGGATTATCAAATCAAAACAAAGTTATTAAATATTTTCGCGAAATAAAACATGTAATAAATGTTATCTCATTGCTTGAAAATTTTTATGCAGGAAAAACACGTGATCGCTATGAAGAATAATAGAAAATATGTCAAAATAGAATAGTTTTATAAATATTCAAAACAAAATTCCTCTTTTGAAATCATGGATACTTTGACTTTTTAAGACATAAAATGATTTCAATACGCTAAATACAACCAGTATACAAGGTTTCTGTATGTTGTTTATCTTAAATCGCGGTCTTGCACCCGTCTGTGTACATGCATAAGTTTTCATGGGCTCTATCTGCAGTGCTGCCGAGCGCATCTTCAGGTTGTAGATGGGGGAATGTCCTGTCTGTGTGGGGTAGTCAGGTCACCATACAGAAACCCTGACTGCAAACCTTTGTAGACAAACTGTGTGGAGAAACGTCTTGCCGCATGTAGTCCATATTTCTCGTACAACAGCAGACTCACTGGATCGTATAGAAGGCTGAATTTCCTGCCCTTAACTATTTCTTTCATTTTCCAGTGGCAATCAAATCTAGTTTACCCAATATACAACAAATGCAGTAAACTAGCACGAAAGAATATTTTAGTGAAGTATATTTCAAGTGCTAAGAATAACAAGAATAGAATTCCTGGGTCCCCCGCCGCTCAAGCAATATACTAGTATATTGTATATGAATTGCAATAATTTCAAACATACAGGGCTGTTCCAGAATTTAATATGTAGGGGATACAATAAGTATCAACTAAGGCTGATGTTCGAACTTGACCAAGGTACTAGTGGTATTAACATTTGGTATAAATTTCACGAAAATCTGTCAAAATTTGTAGCCATGAGAGTGCTGACAAGGTACATTTTGGATTAACACGGTGTCATTATTTTTTTCAAAGTCCCATAACTCCGTCAAAAAGTCTCGACCGAGGCTGATCTTCAATCTTGACCAAGGTATTCGTGGTATAAACATTTGGTATAAATTTCGTGAGAGTGCTGATACAAGGTCAATTTTTGGCTAAAACAGTGTTGTTAGTTTGGTCAAAGCCCCATAACACCGACAAAAAGTATTGACCGAGGCTGATTTTCGATCTTTACCAAGGTGTTGGTAGTATAAACATTTAGTATAAATTTCATGAAAATCCGTCAAAATTTGTAGTCATGAGAGCGCTTACAAGGTCAATTTTTGGCTAAAACAGTGTTGTTATTTTGGTCAAAGTCCCATAACTCAATCAAAAAGTATGAACAGAGTCTGAATTTCGTCATTGACCAAGGTATAAGTAGTATAAACTTTTGCTATAAATTTCATGAAAATCCGTTAAAATTTGTAGGCATGACAGCGCTTACAAGGTCAATTTTTTTATACAACAGAGTCATTTTTTTTCGTCAAAGTGCCAGGACTCAGTCAAAAAGTATCAACCGAGGCTGATAAGATATTAGTGGTATAAACATTTGGTATAAATTTCATGAGAATCTGTCGAAATGAAAGCGCTTACAAGGTCAATTTTTGGCTAAAACGGTGTCGTTATTTTTGTCAAAGTCCCATAACTCCGTCAAAAAGTATGGACCGAAACCGATTTTCGTACTTGACAAAAATATTTTCTATAAATTTCATGGAAATCCGTTAAAATTTGTTGGCATGAGAGAGCTTACAAGGTCAGTTTTTGATAAAACAGTCATTTTTTCGTTAAAGTCCCAGAGTATCAACTGATGCTGATTTATGAACTTGACCAAGGTATTAGTAGTACAAACATTTGGTATAAATTTCATGAGAATCTGTCAAAATTTGAATTCATGAGAGCGCTTATAATGTGAATTTTTGGCTAAAACGGTGTCGTTATTTTGGTCAAAGTCCATTAGCTCCGTCAAAACTTATCGACCGAGGCTGTTTTTCGAACTTGACCATGGTGTTAGTAGTATAAACATTTGGTATGAACTTGACCAAGGTATTAGTAGTATAAACATTTGGTATAAATTTCATGAGAATCTGTCAAAATTTGAAGGCATGAGAGCGCTTATAATGTCAATTTTTGGCTTAAACGGTGTCGTTATTTTGGTCAAAGTCCAATAACTTCGTCAAAACGTATCGAACGAGGCTGAATTTCGAACTTGACCAAGGTATTGGTGATGTAAACATTTTGTATAAATTTCATGAAAATCTGTAAAAAATTTGTAGGCCTTAGAGCGCTTACAAGAAAGTTTGATTGATTGATTAGCTAGAGTTTAACGTCCAATGAGCAATATTTCAGCCATATCAGGACGAGAACAAGTTAATCAATTCAAAAAATTGTAAGTTAAAGAAGAAAGGAATAAAGGTGGAAGGGAAAACCGGGATAACGACTTTTGATTGCCACTGGAAAAGGGGAGAAATGGGCAGGGGCAGGAAATTCAGCCTTCCATACGACACCCAGTGCGTCTGCTCTCTTTAGATACATATAGAAGGGTCTTTATTCTACATGGAGCGTGACGTTTCTCCATACAGTTTGGCTACAACGGTTCGCAGTCAGGCTTTCCGTATTATGACCTGACTATCCCGCATAGACGGGGCATTCCCCTATCTACCAACTGGGGACGCGCTCGGCAGCTTTGTAGCCGGAACCCCTGAAAACCGATCCAGGTGCCAAACCTCTGTTAGGAAGACTCATACTCCAAGCTCAGAGGATGCTGCGGGTCTATTCATAAGCAAAGTGTGACGGACAGACGCACGGACACAAGAACGCTAGGACGCCCGGCATTTCTGTGTCCCCGTTCCGCGTTGCGACGGGGGACAAAAAATACTATATTCATGCGTGTAAACGAAATATCGAAACTGAAGTACTCTGAGACCCCATTTCGATAAAAGAGTAATATTGTCAAAAAGAAATAAGGAAGATAATTATCTAAATAATGCCCAACACATGTTAAAATTTCGATCTTCAAATTACATTATTATTACCCCGTTTAGCATTATTAAGTTTCAATGAAATATGATACATTGAAAACATAGCTTGAACAAAAAAGAAAATCGAAATCATTGAAAATTTAATAACCCTTCTTTTAGCCCCAATAAAACATAACAACACCATAGCAAATTTTTACGACCAGGCAAAAACTCTTGCCTAAAGTATAAATTAAACGAAAAAAACTATCCGTGTGTCATACTGGTTGATTAAACTCCGAAAATAAGCTAGATATTAACGAATGATTGCTGCATTATTAGTATGAATGAAGCGTGACTTTTCTCCACACAATTTAGCTACAATGGTTGGCGGTTAACCTTTCAGTATGATGACCTGGCTACCCCAGATAAGCAGGACATTCTCCTTTCCACCAACTGGGGTTGCGCCCGGAAGCTCTGTCGTCGGAGCACCTGAAAACCAGGTGCCGGGGCCAATAATGGATGTTTTAATACAATAACAACATGTATTTGATTATGCCTTAGGACATTAGAAACACGTGGAACTGTTTCTTTATTGAATATAACGTTGTAACATAAAAAATTGGGCATGTGTGTGATAGGTTTTTTTTAATAATTTAAAGCAATATTTTGTAGTTTAAGGTAGACGGGTACTCCAATTTTTTTTCCATAGATTCTTTTTTATTTTTACAGGAAAGTTTCCTTATTATATAAGCATTGAAATAAAGAAATAAAAAAGGGGGGTCACCATGCTTGTTTTTAAAATACCTGATATCAAAATAATCAAATATTTCTAATGAATATATAGGGAAAAACAGGTATACTGTTGATTTCTTTAAAACTATTCCATAGATTTCTTTCTACTTTACACATGTGTTGGACCTTTAAACATACTTTCAAAATATATAAAGAAAAATGGGGGTCACCGACTTTGTTTTCCTTATAATTTGTAAAATGTGAATGATCATAGTGATATCTATGTAAAATATTTTTATCAGATTATCTCCCTTTTTCAAAAATCATCTTTCAGTTTATTTAATTGTCAAGTTGCCATACCTCGTCTAATTAGATAAAGACATGTGAAATCAAGTCCATGCAGGTCCTTTGCATTTGTATGATGGATATAATATTGATTGATTCATTATAAATAAAAAATTTGCATATTTAAAAAGCAGATAATACCATAACAGCATAAATAACAAATTCAAAATGGCGGAAGACTACCGATCTACCTTAAGTGGAGTGTAAAAGCGTAGACCGTTAGCGCTTCATGTGAAAAATTTGCTTCGGTCCAAGCTTTTACACGACAATAAAACTACAACATTTTGCATTCAATACTTATAATTACATTCCGAAAATAGAATGCGAGCGTTCACGCAAAATAACTCAANTCCATACGAAGCAGAATGAATGTAATAATAGATTCTTAACAGACCAAATTCGACAGCAAGTAGAATTAGACTTATTTCTGAGATCTTGCATAGCGTTTCAAACCCAAATTATTTGTTTTTCTCCTACTTTATGTTTGGGTTTAAATGAACTCGATGATACAGCAAAATTCGAAACACGGCCTTTACAATGTGCTCGATCTCTGTGTTATATGTCAATATATCATACGTCAATCATATGCAATTCAATTGATATTCACCTATCGAATATAGAGGGCGTTCTGTACGTCAATCAATTATCTGTCAAATTCATTGATCTTCATATATGTTTATTTCTTTGTTGGGTTATTTAGATTTCTTTTGTGTAATGCTTTAAAAATAAAAAGACATTATCAGATGATCAGAAAGTAATTAGTCGAAAAGCCATTATCGAAATATAGTCTTTAACATTGTTTCCAGTTTATTACGTATATTTCTCACATCGAGATAGTTAAATTTTCACATTATAAAGTTCGAGGTTTATCCGAGAACTTTATAATGTGAAAATTTAACTATCGAGATGTGAGAAATTATCGTAATAAACCGGAAAACAATGTTAGAGATTTTTTCTCTAATTCCTACTCAATTTATTTGACGTAAAGCGATCTCCGTAGTCTCCAGTCTCAAGTATGCCGCCATTTTGTTGCTATCATCGTTGCTATGTGTATCATTGCGCCTTTCATTGAAAGGGGTGTTGAGTGTAATTTTTTTGATAAAAAATGTCATATTGTCAATAAATTGAGTAATCTTAGTCATAAAATGTAAAAATCAATTCGCTAGACAATGATGCAGGTGTTAATTTCATTAACATCCGGTAGCACTATTTCTAGAAACTGACACGAGACAACCAATCAGCAAGTGAGATCAATGTCTTAAACATGTTGATTATTAAGTTCATCTAACATCATTTGGGAAGTATTGATTTTGAACAAGAATTAGAGAAAGTATGATAATATACATGTATGGTTTATAAAATATCCAAATTTTGAAATTCTTGCAACAGTTTTTATAAGGATTTCAGAACGATTATTTGAAATCATCTCCCAAAATCCTGACAATCATACACCACTTTCCCGTTTCAAGGGCGGACAAATATTTTATTAAGACTTTTAAAGTGGTCGTATTTCCACTATTCATTGACTAACTTTTCAGCGGTTCCAGCGTCACGTCATATATACCTTACCGTCTTCCCGTAAACTTTTTTTGTCACGATCCCGTTTTCCGTTTGCCTAAAAGCAACCCTACTTCCCGCTCATACCACACTGAGACCCACTTACCACAATATCGAATAAAGAGGGCGTTCTGAACGTCAATCAATTATCTGTCAAATTCATTGATCTTCATATATGTTTATTTCTTTGTTGGGTTATTTAGATTTCTTTTGTGTAATGCTTTAAAAATAAAAAGACATTATCAGATGATCAGAAAGTAATTAGTCGAAAATCCATTATCGAAAGTATGATAATATACATGTATGGTTTATAAAATATCCAAATTTTGAAATTCTTGAAACAGTTTTTATAAGGATTTCAGAACGATTATTTGAAATCATCTCCCAAAATCCTGACAATCATACACCACTTTCCCGTTTCAAGGGCGGACAAATATTTTATTAAGACTTTTAAAGCGGTCGTATTTCCACTATTCATTGACTAACTTTTCAGCGGTTCCAGCGTCACGTCATATATACTTTACCGTCTTCCCGTAAACTTTTTTTGTCACGATCCCGTTTTCCGTTTGCCTAAAAGCAACCCTACTTCCCGCTCATACCACACTGAGACCCACTTACCACAATCTGGTTATACCCCCTTTTCAAGCTTCTCATGGCGGTCTATCGTGGCAAACCTTTTCTATTGCATATAAAGTATGAAAGTTTGTATACATCACCCGAGTGCTGTGTAGATATATTTATTCAAATTCATGCACCATGGGCAGATGAAGAACGGCAATACGACCATCCTTTGCCCGTCGAAGACATGTATATACTATGTAAAAGTATTTAGCTTTTGTATTTTTGTTTGTTTGTTTTGTTTGTGTTTGTGTTTTTTTGTTTTGTTTATTTACATCCACATTTTATATTATTTTGTCAATATTGATACCTTCTGTTATATGGAATATCATGCGGCGTATAGAAAAAATAGTAAGTAATAGACATTCACATGAAAAGGATGTGCGCAGCAATGTGTTTACCTGTGGATCCAGATTTCAGAAATCGAGGATTCCGATGAGGTGCAAGAAAAAGGATAACAGTCGATATTTTGACCAATTTTGTCAATTTTTGCCCGAATTCTACACGAAATAAAAAAAAAATCCAGAAAAATGTTCCAACTTTTGGAACGTCCTCTGGATCCGCCAATGTGCCAAATTACTGATACAATAACAATCAATAATAAAACTCTTATTTCTCTTTGTAATTGTACCCGTGGTAACTTTTTCATTTTAAGATTGAAGATTTTATTAAACTCTGTGACAGTGTACACTGTAACAAGAGGCAAATACAAAAAATACATAATCAGATACATTAAAGTACAAGCAAGTTATCAAACAAAAACAGATAAACATAATATTAATATTGCTCAATCATAAATTATAATACACATCAGGTCAAATCACATTTCAATAATAAATATCTGAAGACAACATGAATAACATTCATATCGAGTAGACCGAATTATGCCGAGTGTGTACTTTTTAAATGCCCGCATTTTTCTATTCAAAAGTGCAATGAGGAGATTTACATATGGATTGTAAAATAGTGAAAATTATAAATGAAGGACTTTAAACATGGATATATTTCTTCGGAGAAGTAAACTTTTAAGATTTTCACGACGTATAATACAATGTGATATATGAAGTACATGCTAAACAAGATGTTTTTGAAGGAATCAACAGAAACAAGCGTTTTATCTGGATTGATTTAATGTATCTTTCTTTGTCTGCTGTCATGATCCATAGTGGATATGTCGTAAGTTTTTGTTGTGTTTTTTACTGTTTTTTTTATTTGTTAAGTGTTTTGTTTTGTTTTTTTTTTTGTAAAACTCCAAATGTTTGCACTACAAGTAAACTTCAGGACCACCTGCATACAAGGCATTATCATATTATTTTATTTTACTAAAACCTGAATCCCGGGACCTGGATACTATCATGTCATAATTTTGGGTACTCTTCTTAATTTGTATTTATTTACGTAGAAGACACTGGTCATTTTATAATCTTTAAAAATGACATTCGGAAATCCGACTAATTGGTAAAAGGTTTTTCTCATCTGAAA
>MJUU01043112.1:25197-50516 GCA_002080025.1 Modiolus philippinarum
CAAATCATAATTTGTTCGTCCCTATATACTACTGGCGATTCTCCCTTTGTGTTGAATGGTTTCCGCATTTATAAGTTAATTATTGTGTTTTTTCTGAATTTCCTACAGATAATTATTGCAGAACTTGGCATTCTTTCTTTTGTAGAATAGCATGGATATATTATATAAGGCTTTTAGCAAAGAATTTCTTTCAAACTAGTGCTATGGGCCGTCTTGAACTTACTATGAGGTATGAGCAAAGGTCGTTTTTGAAGGTTTCGTGGTGACTTCAAGATAAAGAACAACAATTGAAGTGTTGTCCCTTTGCTTGTTTTTTTACCATGTATTTGTAGAGACTTTGTATCATGTGCATTAACTCCATATCCTTTCATTCACCACTTGAAATTTATGACTACTGCAAAGCGTTGTGCATAACCCTTCCGAAGCACCTTATGATATCTTAAATTCACACTGCTAGTGCTTTATTTTTGTTGACTTCTTGTCCAGTGTTTTTAGTTGTTTTGTTTTTGTTAAGTTGTTTCAATTTGTCGTTTCTTTCTCTTGTGGAATAGTATGAAAATTTGAAGTAATCAATTTAGAATTATTTTTTTTTTGTTCAGCTTTAATTTTCCACAAATATCTATTGCCGACATGACGATTCTTCCTTTGGCTCAGTAGTGTAGCAATTAACAAGTAATTAAAATATTGTTCAAGAATTTCCCATTGACTTCAGTTACAACTCTTGTGAGGATTTGTTTTGTTAACTAGTGTTAGTAATTTAAAACTAATTATCATGCAAGAATACATCTTATCATTATCAACTAATATATGTCATATATTATCGGGTATTCGGGACAATTTTATTACATTTTTATTTTCCGATAAATTTGAATTTAAATTGAAATAGATTAAATCCAAAACATTTTGTGAACTGGGTCATAAGCAAAAAATATTGAAAAATAAGCATTCATGTAACCAAGATGAAGGCTGTTTTATTTTTGATCACAGTTTCTAGTATTTCTGTCAACTGTAAGTATTTTTAAGGTGGTACGGGGTCTTAAATCTGTCAGATAGAATTTTCTGATATTTTCATGATTTTTCCTTTGTTATTATAGCATACAAAAAAATGAAAAATAAAAAAATAGGGTTCATCGGCCATGTAAGAATGAAATAATTTATGTTAAAATCTGCTATTTTTGGTTGAAATAATAGGGAAATTTAGCGAATTTTAACAAAATTTTAATTAATTTTATTTACATCAGATAGATTTTTTTTAAGATTTGGTAAATTATCAGCTAATTTACCATCCTTCAATTTTCATGAAAAAAAATTTGGGAGCTTAGTTTTGAATAAATCGCGAGAAACTGATTTTTTCCAATTAATTCTTTACAATTTATCTCCCCTTAATGGACTAGAAGTTTGCTTAAAAGTTCAATATTTTGCATGGTTACGGAGTGAAAGTGGCATGTTTTATCAAATTTAACTTCGGTATCATGTTGTTTAACTATTATAAGACATTAAAAGTGATGTCGGCAACATTCCCATAATGATGTGCAATTTAAACTCCCGTACTACCTTTAAAAAGTATAGATAATTAAAAGTATAGAACAAATTCACGGCGTCAGACAATATTAAAATCAGAAAGTAAACATCTGATTAAGCCTCCAGTTTTGCATAGCATATCGGTAAATCGCTCATTTTTGCGTTGCATGACGGTAATTAAAAGTGTAACGTGGTAAAACAATATCATTGCATCATAATAAATTCTCTTCTATCGCGATGTTCATTTATTGATTTTTCACAATAAATACACAAATGACATTAGATACCATTCTTAAAGCGTGTTGTTGGTATATAAATAATCACGCATTATTTTCCATATTAACACTTTAAGAAAGCCTTTATACTGGTTCTATCGGAATAAAAGACGACGAAACCAGTTCGCTTGTTAAGTATGTACTTCCTAGAACTGCGATTTTATTGTGAGTTTTGTATGGTTACAGTTTGTAGCTAGAAAATTCTGGTTATGTGTATATTCATTGTCTTAGTAAAATAATTATGACGTCAGACTAGCTTTTCGGAAAGCTAATTCTTGTACCGATGTTTTTGCTCGTTCTGAAAATTTTATTTGTTTAAATGAATTTCTCTACCGGTGCATCTGATCTCACCTATGGTTTTTTATTGGGTCTGTGTTGTTCATTTGTATGTTTGTCATCATTTTTCTTTTTTTTTTGTCCCGTACTCAAGTGGTGTCCTTGTTTCTTAGTGTGTCTGATTTTGCCATTGTCCATGGATTGTTCGTTCTTTTGATTGACGGTTCGGTTCTCACTTACATTACACTACTCTTCTATATATTAACACATTGTTAAATTAGCATATCTACTTGTTTTGAGGGTCCGTTAGTTTTGTTTTTAAAAAGAATATAGCCAATAGCTTTCAAAACACAAGGCAAACTTATGATATTTGACCACTATCAATATATTCAAGCAAAGAATATATTTTTGTGCATTCTTAAATGTAAAGTTTGCATAGAATAATCAATATAACTTAAGCAATTTAATTCAAACGTTATTTGTGTTATGTCTTAACAATTGTCTTCAGAAAGAAATTAGTGTTTTTTTTCATATACTCAGCAGTATAAAGTTCCATTTCAAATATGCCTTTAAATTGTAAACTTTCTTATTTGAACTGTATATCTCCCTCTTATTCAAACTTCATAGTCTTAGCATCACATTACCAAAAAATCATTTGGGGTTGTGTCCCAGTATTAATGTCCGTATAAGATTAGAACATATAAAGAAAACATAACATTTGTCGCATAGCTATATTTTGTAACTGATTTTACTGGTATTAGATTCATCAATTAGTAAATGAGGATGCCATCATACAAGAAAACAAATTACAAAAAGGGTCATTTGAAAGTTTTTACGTAATAATTCCATGCAGAAGGCATTTGTTACATGAAGGGAACACCCTTAACCATCAACTGATTTCATTTTATTTATTTTTTTTTTGTTGTTGCAAATTTCTAAATGAAGGCTCAACTTACAAAAATATTGTTTGTGACTAACAGAAGAAATGTTAATTTGCACAGGTGCCAAATCAGTCGCATATGAGGATTCAGTACCTAAGTATTCGTCATTACTAAAATCAAACAAGATGACATTTGAAGGTACAATGGACATAACAGACATTCTCAGGCTACTAAAAAGAAATGTATTTGGTCAGACTGAATTACATGGATTAAACAGTGAGTTTTATTATGACGCTGACAATATTTAGAAAAACACAATTTTAAAGAAGTACGTTTAAATATTGTATACTATCTTGTGCAAGAATTGAAAGATTCTCTTTTTCTAACTTCTCCTTAAGAAGATAGACCTAGATTAAGGGACTTAACTCTTAAAATCACCTGTATGTTTGTTTTAATAGTTTTCAAAACTATTTTCTAAGATTCTACGCGACATAGATGAATTTCATTCTTTTTCACATCAAATTGAATACTTTTTTCAAACGCTTTACTGATTTCACGAGTTATCTCCCATAACCAAGGTCTACTACCTTGAATTCACAATATTTGTAAATAATCTGTTATAAACTTTGATGAAATCAAAACATTACAGATTGGGCTTCTGGAATATTTTCGATTTTCCGGTAACTTTCTTTGTTCAATCTATTGAAAGTGCATAATACACCACTGAAATTTGCGGCGCTTTTAGCATACAATGTATTTATTATATACAAACTTTTTTAGAGTTGGTATTTCATATGTACTTCAATATACCGAAGTTACGGCGAAGTAAATTTCTGCATATATTCATTTCGACAACTTATGTCTCTGCAGTGCAGATCGAATCGAATATTTGAGGGACAACAAATAGTACTTCACTTCATGACTTAAGCGTGATGATTTTAATTTCCCCATTGTGAACTTTCCCTTTCTTAGCAGCAATATACCTGCCTCTCCAGCCTATGGAGTGTACATTTCACAGTTGATTCGTTACTGTCGAGCTTGTAGTTTGAACAGTGATTTTTTGAACAGAGCAAAAAAACTGTCCCAAAAGCTGCTTAGTCAGGGATTTGTTCAACCTTTGTTAAATTCATCCCTCAAGAAATTCTATGGCCGTCACCATAGCATCATTGAAAGATATGACGTGTCAGTATCCCAAATGAAAGTGGACATTTTCAGCTATATTCACGTCTTCCCGAATTTGACTACCGACTTTGACATTTTCCCGGATTGAATCACTCACAGTGTGACGGGTGCTGTTAACAGAGCAGGATATGCTTACCCTTCCGGAGCACCTGATGTCACTCTCAGTTTCACTGGAGTTCACACTGTGAGTGCCTTTGTTCTGAATGCTGTGGTTTCTGGTTCTGTGCTTTGTGTCTGTCTGGCGTCATTGTTTTTGTGTCTAACGTCATTGTTTTCTGTGTTCTCGTTTTTCCCCTGTCTTTAGACTTCGATTTTTGTGAATTTCACCCCTTTGTTCCTTCGGTATTCTACTGCCGTTGTTACACAGTAGTCAGTACTTCGGTGCTGACCCGAAAGCCGATTATTTTTGAAACCTTTACAATATCTAAAATTTCATTGAAAACTAAGGAGTATCTCCCTCATGCAAAGCTCTGTCCTTAGCAGAGTTTGGCTTTACATTTAGATCACTTTGGTTATTTGTTCACTATCAGTTTTTAAACATTTTTGAGTTCATGGTCTTTCAAACGTTTAGATTTTATCTGCACTGATTAGACATAAGTTGTCGAAATGTGCATATGCAGAAAGTTGTTTCACAGTAACTTCGGTATAGGGTCTGTAAGTCTCGTTCATTTTTGGAACTTCCGGGCACATAATTTGTACCCGGAAGTTACATTATGACGTTTCAAGCACAAAATTAGGACGTCATAATGCTGCAACGTCATATTTTTGGCGGGAAACGTTTTCAAATTGCAATTTTATCGTGATTTCTCGGTGTCACATGACGAGACTTACAGACCCTATTTAGTTATTTGTTTATTATAAATCTTATCTAGAACAAATATTCAAAAAGGTCTAGATAATTAGCCGAAATCAGGAAAGGTTTGAATTATGAATAAGATAGCTTTTTTAGGTTGTGAGCAAATTTTCTAAAATTAAGATATTGCAAGTTTCCAAATAAAATCGTTTTCGGGTCAGAGGTACTAACTACTGGGTGGGTTAATACCCTCGGTGACTAACAGTCCACAAGCATAGAAATCATCACCCCTTTAGAGATGTCTTGTTTTTGATATATACCGATTTTCATGAATTTTTTACTTTTTACTGTTAAAATGAAAAAAAATGCGTTCTCTCTCTTACAAGAGTTTTTTAGTATTTTCACTATTCATCATCTCAGAGAAAGTGTAGTATTAGGAGCCTCACTTCTTATGTTGTTTGTATTTAGGATTTCTTGAACCTATTTGAATTGATTGAGCATTGCAGACAAAATGAAACATTGCAAAGAAACATATAGGTCCGTGTGCTTTGAACGGAGATAAAAACATTAAGAACTTTTTTTCTAGCCGTGGTTTAGTTTAACATTATTTTTTGTCTAAAAGATAGAAAGTTGTATCAATGATTTTATGAAAACATGTTAGATGTCTTCATTTAGCCTAAAGAAGACATTCCTGAAGTAAGAAGTGAGGTCCGTTACATAATTCTTTAAGCCTTTGAACTGGTGAAAACAAGATGATTTCCAAATCCTTAACAAATTCAAACATATGATGAGTGAGCCACCTTAAACATAAAGACTTTTTATGTATGCCATAATTTCCTTTATATCAATGTATTGTTTTACTACACTCTTTATTTCTTTTTGTGCTTATTTAAAAAATTCTCTCAACCTATATTTCAATATTTTTGAAGAAAGATTGATCGTTTAGTTAGAGTTAAACGTCTAGTGAGCAATATTTCAGCTATATAACATGTATAAAGACAATAATTCAAAAAATATAAGTACGAGAAGATTGATTGATTGATAAGATCGAGTTTAACGTCCAGTGAGCAATTTTTCAGCTATATTAAGTCGATAACAAGTTAACAAATTTAAAAGTAAAAATTGAATATAAGTAAGAGAAGAAAGAAACAAAGATAGAAGGGACCACCGGGACAATGAGATTTTATCGCCACTGGAAAAGTTGAGATATGGGTAGGGGAAGGAAAGTTTGCCTTCTATATAGACAGTATAGAAGGTGTCTTTATACTGCATGGATTGTGGCGTTTCTCGACAGTTTGGAATAATCTTCGCGGTCAGGCTTTCTGTATGTACCCTGCTTAGATAGGGCATCACCCTTTCCATCAACTGGGGACGCACCTGGCAGCTCTGAATTGCCAATCATGAATCAATAATGAATCTTTCAAACAGACCCACTTTTTATTTTATGAATGTCTTCTTTAGGTCAAATGAAGACACCTAACAAATTTTCATAAAATCTTTTATATAGCTTCCTAGCTTTTAGACAAAAATCGTCCTGATTGTAAACTAAAGAAAACCCAGAAAATAAACAACAAAGGGAAATCGAGTGAATGCACATAAGTCGAAGTCTCTACAAAACAGTTAAAATTGCATAAAACTATGTATTATTCAAAAGCCTTATTGTTACTTCAGATGAAAAACATCAATAAAAGCGTTGTTCCATTCCTTTAGTTTACCAGATATTGTAGAGACTTCGACTCGTGTGCATTCACTCGATATCGCTTTATCGTTTATTTTGTCAATAAATCTGTATATTTTTGAAAAAATGCACTTTAATTTGAAATAACACTATCATTGGATAAATCTACTCAAGTAGGATCATATATATATATATATATATATATATATATATATGAAAATGCAAAACTTTTACATCGTTTAGACATCTCTTGTTATCAATTACCTTTTTGTGTTAACCTCGGCGTACGCATGACTTCTTCCCCCTTTCATTTCTGATAAAATCCTTGCATTTATGATGTTTAGATTTGGTGTACTAAAACGAGATGAATGCTCGACATGGCATGCTGCAGATTCGATATTTATCGCTATAACTTCATTTGCTAAAATTTGTACAATCGTAAAATAGTAAAACTATAAATGGGTCAAAATGGTTATACGATATTAAATATTTAAGGTTCTACGTACAAACAAATCCAAGGTTTTGGAGTTGAAATATTTGAAAATTCTTGATTTATTATTATTAAACAGCAATGACAAAGGTAATTTTATTTGGTATTCAACAACTGAGTGCAAATCGTAAATTTTTACACACTTATGTGTCTCTCCCGAAAGCTTGAAGTGTTTCATCAAAGTGCTTATCTAATTTTTTTTATCACTTTGAATACCTTATGTCTTCAATTGTCTTATTTTAATGTGGACAATACCGGACTTCTTAGTCGTGATCAAACAGGAATACATTTCTGATAATATACAAAAAGAATCAATACATCAATACATTGACAGGGAAACACTCTTGAGCTAAGGGTGCTATTTATTCAATCTGTTGTAGCGCTTTAGGTTACTTGTTTTCGTCGATTAAAATTTAGTGAAAGACTTGTCATGTAGGAACAATTATACTTCAATTTCATAAATATGTTGTTTTTATGTGGTATATATTTATTTCATGACGAAGAATCCAGTCACGCCGTCTCACTGGTATTCAAAGAGATAGATTACCCTTCAATTACAAGAGAGTTCCTTTCTCGAAAGTCCCGTATTCATAAAACGTATCTTGTTTTCCTATTGTAGCTTCTAATGATGCATACCAGTACACAATTCAAGTTCAGCTTGAAGATAGGCTGGATGACTTAAATAAACAACTTGAAAAGAGTATGACTAATGTTGCACGTTTAACAACAGACAAAACCAAGATCACTTCATCAAAGGTAGAAGAGTTGGAAGGTCGGTTAGAAAAACGTTTTGACGACTTGGCAGCAGTTCTTGCAGAACTGACCGATAAGAACAAGAAATTAAAAACAGAACTATCGTCTCGGGACAACATACTTCAACTTTACGATAAAAACATTGACAGTCTGAGTTCAAGCACGGAATACCTGAAGAATATCAGTAAGATCTTTTACTTTAAAATAAGAGAGAATAAACTTGATGTTGACATTTTTTTGTTTATGAAGGAGCAGTTATTTAAATGTAACATTATACTTGTATACCATTAAAACGTCTGACATTATCATGAATGACAACTCTTTCGAAATATATGGCGTTGTCAATGCATCTTATTAAATTAAATCAATAAACAGGTATTACTGATCTGCAATGATCTCTTATACATCTTGTACTTAGTTACAAACCTACGAGGAGTTATCACCCGGTTATATTTACATAACAAAGTGGTCTAGGGCGGAGGACAGAGTACAAGGGATGCTTTCATATAGAAAGAAGAATATCTGTGTCACCTCCTTGGACTCACATTTTTTCAGAGTAACCGTTGAAAATTTATAAACGGGGTCTCTGGTTTCTGAGAAAAATGCAAGTAAATCCGTGAGCGCCTTTACATCATGTAATTCGTTACAAACTACAGGGAGGCATTACCTGACTACGAATACACCAAATACCGAAGTTACTGTAAATTTAAATTCTGGATATGCGCATTTCGACATCTTATGTCTCTTCAGTGCAGATAAAATCTAAACATTTGGAAGACCATAAACTCAAAGATGTTTAAAAACTGATAGAGAAGAAAAACCAATATGATCTAAATGTAAAGCCAAACTTAGCTAAGGACAGAGCTTTGCATGAGGGATATACTTTCAACAAAATTTACAAAAATTTAGATATTGTAAGGTTCCAAAAAGCAGTCCTCTTGGACGTTTGACGGTGTAGGCGATATTGCCATTGATATCACAACAGTGATGGTTCGAATCTCAACGAACTAACTACCAAAAATTAGCTCATACAAATTCGCTGATCTTTTGGCCGATTTGAACACGAAAAAGTATACAAAAATGTACAAATTAAAAAGCATCTAAAATGGCAAAATTGATAAGATGGTTAGTATGGGAAAACTAGCAGGAAAAAAGAAGAGAAGTTTGAAGAATGAAAGAAATATATATTACACCACAAGATCCCGTTCATTACCATATTTTATCCACTAGAGATAGTTAAATTTAAAGATTTCAATTGCGAGGCTTACCATCGAGAGTGGATAAAATATGGTAATAGTCGGGATAAAGTGGTGTAATCTTTTTCTCTAATGAAAAATGATAAACACCGAGAGTGGCATTCCGAATATAGTTGGCTGGAAATAGCACGGGGCTTTATTCAACATATGTTGAATATGAAAATTTATCTAACGGTACAAAACCGGTTTAAACTTGACATATCATTAGAGAAAGCAATTCAACTGACGTGTAATAGAAATTACATGTTAAAATCGTGTTCAATCCTGAACATAATATTCAGGGAAAATAAAAACAATTTATACTGTATTCTCTGCTATGCAAAGTGTTACTCCAAATATATATATATAGATCTGATTGGCAACATTCATGCCTATAGAGTTGAACAACGATATTTTTTCTAACTTCAAGTGGTTATAATATTTCGAAATCGAAAAGGTTTGCCTTTAGAGTTCTGTGTATAGATATATGACACTTACTCGCGTGTAGATAGGAAATCTTATAATAACCGGATTTTAATCGAATTATATTATTTATTTTTGAAGTATCGGGTAATTGTAATTTTTGAAAGAACATATCTATATTGGTATTTTGTTCAAAAGGCACGACAATAACGATTTTCTTGTATTTGTTTTAGATTTCAATGTTGCCTTATTCAAGCCTGCGAAGCAAACTTCACAATATCGATACTTTAGGGCGTCATTAGGTGTTGACGGGGACATCAGTTCATATTTCCTTATAAACCAATCACCACAGACGAAAAATTGGAGAGTAGATCTCGAATATAACTTTGTTATTGCACAAGTGGAGATCATTAACCGTGGGAGTTATGGTACGTATAAAAATGTAAATTAGTGTTTTACAACATTGTACATTAAATATAGGTATTGTATCTTGACAATGCATCGTAATAAATAATAAAAAAATTACTTCAAAAGCAGAAATATTCATGGGGATTAAATCTCGGTTATTTCGCGGGTAAAGGTTATCAATGAAATTAAATCATCACGAATTCAGTTGAAGTAATACAAATAAGTAAATATGCCATGAATTCCGCGAAAATTTGACCCTTCGAAAAAGGTTAAAAGATTCATTACTTGAAATTTTATCCCCACGAAAATAAATGATTTTACAGTATTCGTATTCCACTGTTATATGACAGGTAAACCATTTTGGAATTGAATATGAAAAAAGAAAGGACATTGGGTAAATGTCAAGGAGACAACATCCCATATCAAGGTTAAAACGACCCAAAACAAAGCATCTAGGGTCACCGTAAGGTCTTCAACACAGTGAGGAACCTCACACCATACAGCAAGCCCTAAATGGCCCAAAAAGGTAAAAAAATGAACAGATCAATGGAAAAAAAACCACATCTATTAACCCGAATATCAAGAAACTAAAATTTCATAAAGAAGAAAAGGACAAGCCAATGACCAACATATTCCTGACTTGGGACAGGCGCAAAAAAATTGCGGTGGGGTTAAACTAGTTTTCTTGGATCTAAACCCTCCCCTATGTGTGGTGAATGGCTAAAAAATAAGTACACAAAAAGACTTGCTGTAAAAATCAAACTAGGAAAAAGTCCAACTTATCAAGACAAGTACCCTTACAATAGGGTACATTGTACATTAAACATCAGGACAAACTCCACGGGTACTGTCCGGACAAATGATCGCAGTTACTGACAGCTAGCTAAGGACCTACTTGATATTATGTTTATATCCAAAATGGAAATAAACAAAATTATGTTTATGTTCCAGACCATACGCGTATTTGGACCGTACGCGTACGGTCTGCTGCGAGCTGGACCATTCGCGTATATATAGCCCGTATGAGTACAAAATATAAGACAAACCCCCTAATATAAAAATAATAAATTACTTACATGTTTATATCTGAACTGAAACTGTGAAATAAAAATAGTATTTTCTCATTGTCACACAAATTGTATAGGTGATACATAAACTTCTTTTTCACATTAAGAAATTGGATCGTGGACAGGAGGTATTCTTTTTGGGAACAATGTGACATTTCCGCTGTTATATTTATTCACCTGTTCCTTTACGACATTTTGGGATTTGCACCCTTTTTGGGGTAATTGGGAAAATATTGCTGTTCCTTAGAGGTGGTATTCAATGATTATTTTCTCAGGATTTTGAGACAAGAAGATCTTATATTCCATTTATTTCTTTACGAAATACTCAGGTTTTTTTTTAATTATTTTAACTCAAATAAAGTTCAATTAATTAGTCAATTTTATAAAAGGATCTCCAAAACATCATTACGGTAAATTCTATGTTTTTTCTTATTTTCTTAAAAATGACGATTTTAAGAAAATATTAGTTGTTTCCAACCATAAGAGCTTAATTCATTGAATACGGTATAATAATGTATTGATATATTATCCAATAACACGCAAGACTTTGAAATAACCAGACCGTACGCGTACAGTCGAACCGTACCGTATGGGTATTTTGGAAAAAAAAAACCTCCTAAAGTCAGAATCGTACGCGTACGGTCCTAATACGCGTATGGTCTGGAACATTTATATCCAAAATGTCCCACAATGGGTTCTCAATTTTCTTTCAAGCATCATACAGATACCCGAAATTAGGGTCGTTTGTGAAAACGCATTTAAAGCCCTGGTGTTACAGGTGTTTGAATTTCCGTTTTTTTTTATTTGATCTGCCCTAATGAGACAAAATGATCATATGTAAAAACTAAATTCACAGTAACTTCAGTACTTTGTTATTTAAAAAATGTAAATTAAAATCATAGTCATTTACAGATTTTATCGAAAAGTTGAAAAGCTAATTTAACATAGGCGCTTCGGAGTCCGAATGCGTAGTCCGAGTACAGCATTCGAAATACTTTCAGTCAGTTAAATGTGATAGTAAAAAAACTATTACAAAGCACAAAAATAAAAACACAACAAATTTAAAACCAATGCAGGAAACATATTTTAACATTAGACTATCATAGAAAACAGTTCTCTAACAAACTATCGGGTCAACACTTATCAAACACATCGGTAATCAAATCATACTATTGACACTAATATTATGCTGCTACACCTAATCAAAATAACTGCCTGTGGAGACCATTATATGATCAATATAACCGCATGTGGAGACCATTATATGATCAATATAACCGCATGTGGAGACCATTATATGATCAATATAACCGAATGTGGAGACCATTATATGATCAATCGAACAGTCTATGGCCAACATTTATATATGATCAATATAACAGCCTTCGGAGACCATTATATTATCAATATAATCGCTGTGAAGATCATAATATGATCATTATAACCGACTGTAGAAACCATTATATGATCAATAATAACGCAAGTGGAGACTGTCATAAGATCAATATAACCAACTGCGGAGACCATTATATGATTAATATAACCGCCCGTGGAGACCATTACATGATATTGCATCCTATGAAAACATATTCAAAGATTGAAAATGGCAAGCAGGAGGAAGATAAGCATTGAACGCAGTTTAAAAAACCATTGTTACCACATCTATCAATGGTATTTTCTTTTGAAGATATTGGTCGTGCCAGTACCAATCTTAGCAAAAAAATAGTATTTGGGAATTGGCGCGTCATCCAATATGCAAACCAAAGGGTAACATACTAACGTTATTACTTTTAACGTAGTGAGTACACATTCCAAGATCTTTTCCGAAATCACTAGATCAGTTTGAAACACAACTGGTCAAAATGTTCATTTGTAAGTGTCCATTTAAAATGTACTAACGACTGTTACTAGGAACAAAGTGTAACATAAGACTTATACATTGAGGGATCATCTAAAATATACCAGATTTATTCATAGTTCAAAAATAGATTTTTTACCAAGATTGTTAACGAACTGTGTATATCTGTCACGGTCTGTCGTTGAAACAGATTATTAAGAACAAATAAAGGGATATTGGGTAAATGTACATGTGACAAAATCCCTATAAATACATAGTAAGATTAAGTCAATGGAACGACGCTTTCATTGTTGTTCCTCATTCTGAAGTCACCATGAGGCCTTCAACAAAGAGCAAACAATATTATCTCATAGTAAATGTTGAACATCCGTCCCCTGTTTTACATGCTTTTTGTCATGGATGCGGGGTTGTCAACAAGCATAACATATCGAGTAAAGTACTTTTTGTAAAATCCAAATATCGGTATATGTGTTGAAACTGATAATATGTATTTCCTTGTTTACTAGTTTGGTGTACATGTATTTGTACATAGCTACTCAGTAATCGTTTGTGTTTGTTTATTCCTATTCATTCAGCAAATAACAGTCAAGGTTAAGATTAAATGATTAAATGTTTTAAAAGTTGCCATTTAACAAGAATATATTTAGTTTTTGTTTTTAGGTCATCGATTTGTAAATACAGACATTTCAGTTGGACTATCCGAAAACAACATGACTGTTATTGGGACTTTCAAAGGACCTGGATCTTCATTCCAAATCGTTCCATATAGATTAGATCCACCTGTAAAGGCTCGCTTTGTAAAAGTAGAGGTGACAAGCAATGATTATTTCAATCTTGCTGAAGTTAGAGTGTTTCTCAAACATATTAGAACATGAACAAAAGTGACTTTGCAATTTTTAAGGATCGAGGTAACCTTCTGACATCTCTTGTTGTGCGAAATATGTTTATTTTTCATAATTTATTAAATATTTTTAATCTATTTTCGATAGTGATTTTTTATCCAAAATGCTTTACATTTTGTAGAGTCAAATAGATTTCTGTCAACAAACAAATGTATGTACGTTCACTTTTCACATTTCGGTTAGCCTCTTCGGGTATAACTACAGGAGCTGTAAAGAAATAATGAATAAAATCTTGTTCAGAATATGAAAAAGTAGAAAATATGGCGCTGATCAATGAAAAGATGTTATTACATAGATGGAGACGAAAGAGTGAAAATATTCTCTAAAATAAAAGTGATACTTAACTGTGAAAGTATTTTCCATAATTTCACTCTAGGAAGTGACGTCAAAGTAGACGTTGTAAACGTTGATTTTAAGTAAACATCTCAGCGGATGAACACCCTGAACATTTTTCATGCAATTAATCTTGAATATAACCATTGAATATGTGACAAGAACTTTATAATAAAAAACAATAGCTAATCCTAGATTCTGATTATCGAAAATATTAAACTCGTGATCGCTGCGCACATTCGTGAATAACTGCGTTCTACGATCATTCTTTGAACATTTTGCGATAATCAGAATCTCGGTTTAGTTATAGTATAATGACTACCTGAAAGGATTTTCTTCAGTTTTCTGATTTGCCGTAACATCACTTTATTATCATCTTAAATTGTTAACAGTTATAACTGTTCTTTCCGTTGACACAGTAACATGTTCAACATAAAGCAATGGCGGTCGTGAGGAATGTTAAAGTCCATGATAATAGAAAATGTAAGTAGAATAACTTGCAACGGCGTTGTTTAATTTCTAATACCTCAATCGAATATAACTGTCAGTTTTAGTTATCGCATAATTGACTTTTATTGTTATTACTACGAAAAAAACATGTTTCGAAACATATTTCCAGTATGATAATGATACTTCATCAAAGTAAGGGGCAAATAGGGGCCAGTAGTGAGAAATGATTGATGGATACGCCATTCTTCTGTCAAACTTTATGCTAATGTAAGATTGATAAGCAAAGTTAAAACATTGATCACTTCCCTGTTTGAATACATCGGCAAAAATACCAAAGCAAAAAATGATGGAAGGGGAAGTCCAAAATGAGAAATCCAAACTCACGGCAATTCATATCCAACAAATAAAAATAAATGAATAGGCATGATCTGCTACACGCGTGGCACCCGTCACACTGCCAGTGATAAGTCCGGTATTGTTACATTCGGTGTTAGTGATGGTTCGGTTCTCACTTACTTTAGTCAGTCCGCTAATAAACTCTTGATCTACACAAGGATATCGATTCTCATTTGTAAAATAGAATCATAGTAATCATAGTAATGGTCTGTCAACGTATCGTGACGACCTTAAACATTCTGTAGTGACAATTGCAACATTGACTGAACATACCCTTGATGTTTAAATTTTTGAGACAGTAATTGAAACAACGACAGTAAAATACCAAAAGAACAAGAGAAGCGATGACCAGAAAAATCGAAGTCAAAAGACATTGCAAAAACGGCAGCAAAAAATACAAAACAAGGCCGTGGGACAGCTACAATGCACCAATGCACGGAAATAAAAAAAGATATCATTAAGGACCAATGCACTCATAGTGTGAACCCTAATGAAACCCGCGAGTGACATCAGCTGCTTCGGAAGGGTAAGCATGTTGTGCTCCGCTAGCGGCATTTGTCACACTATCAGTGAGTCAATCCAGGGTTGAGTCAAATCGGTTATGTCAAATCCGTGAAGACGTGAAATCTAGCTGAAAATGTCCGTTTTTATTGGGACACAGACACGTCATATCTGTCAATAATGTCATGGTGACAGTCATAATATTTCTGAAGGGATGACATTAACAAAGCTGAAGAAATCCCTGACTAAACAGCTTTTGGGACAGTGTTTTTGTTCTTTAAAAAAAAATCCCTGTATAAACTACATGCTCGACAGTAACGAATTAACTGTAAATTGTATACTCTATAGGCTGGAGAGGTAGGTATATTGCTGATCAGAAAGGGAAAGGTTACAATTGAGAAGATAAAATCATCACGTTTGTCATATAGCTTAGATTTAAAACGTCCATTTCCGTCAATGTATATTAAAAGATCTAAGTACGAAGCTGAAGTAGGTGTATCAGTAGTCTCTGAAATTTAAATGAACAATGATGTGAATTTAGTATACTATAGATCCTGCATAAAGCTATTTCGGCAACTAATGCTCGTCAGTGCAGGTCGTATCAAAACGATTGGAAAGTAATGATTAAATATTTTTCCGTATTTACACTTCAAAAACTTGTATAGGCACATTAAATGCTTATCAAGAGATTTTAGTGAGATCTTCAGGTTTGTCGAGCCCATTGGACGATTACATACATGTACTGGTACCAAATATGTTGAGACTACCTCCTCAAGTAAATTTTTTAGTTAATATACGAATTTCCTACTTTGTTTTCAATCGCCATCATGATTCATTAGCAATCAGTAAATAAAATAAGACCCCCTATGGCTCGGTGATTATTCCATTTTAAAGGGTTTATCAATGTATTTCGGATGTAAAGGGAATTCAAACTTCTGTGCCATTTGGCTGTCTCGTGTCCTTGTTTTGTCTTTGTTTCACTGTTTTTATTTTTGCTCTGTCTCTGGACTTGGATTGTTGTTATAATCACACCCCTACTTCCTTAGGTATTCTACTACCATTGTATCATGAAAGTAATGTACAAGAAAGTCATTAATTGTATAATTATGTTCAAATTTAAAAAAATAAAAAGTAGATTGATTGATTGATTGAATATTGTTTAACGTCTACTCAGCAATATTTCAGCTATATCAAGACGAGAACAAGTTTGTTAATAAATAATCACTCTGGGGTATGGAAAGGGCCATGGGACGGGAAATTCTGACTGCCACTGGAAAAGTAGGGTGAAATCGTCAAGGGCGGGGAATTTAGCCTTGTAGCCGATCACCTACGGACCACCGCAAAAAGAGCTTGCAACAAGGGTTCTTTAAAGTACAGGAAGCGTTGCATTTCTTCCAACACGTGGACCTGAGTTTACATCCCATCCAAAAGATGGGTTGTGTATTTATTAATCCCGCACAACCACGGAATGGGTCCTATTTCTATATCCCGGGACCCTCGGGGTCAGCCTCCGTTTAGGATGGGTCACACCCCACAACCCGGAGATACTAGGTCCTACTTCTATATCCCGGGGTTCCCTCGGGGTCCTCTGTTAGGAAGACTCATGATCCAAGCTCAGAGGATGCTGCGGGCCTATTCATAAGCAGGGACCGCGCACATCGGTAAAAAGTAGATAAATCATTTATTAATAAGCGAAAATTGATAGCTAAACAATTTCGTTTGAAATTACTTAGATATATAATACATTTCTAATTTGATAGGAACCCATTAATTTAGTCTAGAAATATGTCACAAATTAAAAAGAAATTATGCTTATTACAAGATAAAACTTTTGTGTAATAGAGCAATTAATTGATCGAAATCGTTTTTCAAATATATAAACACAGAAGAGTTAGAAAAACCTGACTGAAATGTCACAGCACGACAAGCAAACAGCCTTAAAATTTGACACCATTGTAAATCTCAAAAATTATAAAGTAAATTTATCAAAATGTGCTGTAGGGATCCATATTTTTGCCTAATTGTGTAGTCCAATGTTAAATCAATGTATGTTCCCTGCCGTTAGCTGTCCTTTTTGTGGTAAAAACCTGCTGGACCATCTAAGCACAGTTTTGATTAAGCTTTGCTGTCATTGGTCTAATAGTTTCCAATATCATTGGATGCGTGTTCAATAGCATCCATTCCTCCTGGAGGTTATCTTTGACGAGGTACGGGCCTGCAGGTTACACTTTTAGAGAAACATCTAATGACCAATTTTAACATAGTTTGGTTATTATTTTGCTATCTGTTAATAATTTGCCATCGGGTCGAATGTTAAAACTTTTAGTCTAATGGAATAGAGAAACTGTGCACTGATTCGAAATGTAACAGAGACTTAATAACAAATCAAATCAAGCCAAAACCAATGGTATACAAACTTTAAGGTATCTTCTCTACAACGAATTTATCCTGCGAAATTTTACCACGAAAATGACAAAGGTTGGACTAATCACAAAACGTTTGGCGAGAATGCCACTAACAAAACCATTTGCCATGATAACAACCATATGTATTTGGTGATTCATCGACCAATAAAAGAAGTAAACGTCCAATTAGGCAAATATGACGGCTTTTTCAAGATTGCAATCAGTTTTAAACCCACAACAGACTTATTAATATGACGCAAAACTCAACCTTTTAAGTGCCAGAAATCAGCGTTTGCTGAACATTAAACAAAAAAATAAACAACGCAACATTTGCATTTTGGTTGTTCGAGTAGTCACTGAAAAGGTATGAAATTTGTGTTAACCCCTACTTGTACCGTAAGGTCAAATGTTGACCTTGCTTCAAATATCTAGAATTTAGAAAAAATTCTTAAAAACTAAGGAGTGTCTCCCTCTAGCATAGATCAGTCCTTAGCTGTTTTTGACTTTCCTATTTAGATTCTATTTGTAATTTGTTTTCTATCTGATTTCACACATACTTAAGTATGTGGATTACCAAATGTTTTGATTTTATTTGCACTGATGAAATATTATTTGTCAAAATGCACATATGCAGAAACTATATTAACAGTGACTTCGGTATTTAGTTATTTAAACAAATTATGGTTTTTTTTATTTGTTTTTTTTTTTTTTTTGCTGAGGACTTGTTTCGTAAATGGGTTTGAAAATTTGAAAACAAGGTTGTTTATGATCAACACCGGACACTTTGAAAGAAACGTTGGTTTCCTAAACCCTACTGCGCATGTCAGGAAACCGGCTATCTAAGCCTTCATATTTGTGTTTGTGACAAGAAATCCGTTTTTTTTATGTTTCTAGAAGTGATGAAATTGTATGCGTCAGAACAGTTTCTTATTTTCATAACACAAAAACTGTTTCCTGACGTCACTTTCATGCTTGTGAACAAACGCCAGAAATGCACACGCTTTTAACCATTTCGACACTCTTGGTTATATGACAATATAGTATTCATGAAAGAAAAGTCTTTTCTGACGTACTAAAGTTCAAAGCCAACCGATTTCATTGAAATAAAATGTCGGAAGCATTTGAATTTGACACTATGGACAAAAAGAGCGAAAATCTCTAAAACGCGCAAAAAATTGCATGTAAATTAGAATAAAAATATTCCAAATAAATATTGCTCTGTATGTCTTCAAGTATGACTATGTCAATTATCGTTATAATACCCCATGCAATTAAAGAAATATTAAGTTTTACCATTTCAGTTTCTTTTTAATGTTTTTTTTTCCTCAAGTATTTATTCCCCGCTGGAGGTCACCATGATTTTTTTCGATGGGACCTCTTAGAGACAATTTGGACCATGTTCCAATTGGAACATTGGTTAAAAGACAAAATGACAACAGAAGTTCAACTGTCAAGAAATACTGAACAAAGCCTAACTTATTATAGCAAAGTGGGCTTAAAAAACAAAGAATATGAAGAAAACAATAACCGTCATTCCTTGTGAACGTTAAGTTCTTAGATAGAAGGGGCAGCAGAGTACTTAATGATTACCAATGTGACGTAGAATAAATCGCAACATTGGATTCGACAAATACCGATTTTGTTTAAAAAGTTCGCTTCGGTTGTTTAACATCGGTAACGGGCATTTTCCGAAAAACTGATTTACTGACATGGTATCACTAGCTGATATGATCTTGCTTGGTCATTTTGATCGCGATCTTGACAGGCTTAACACAATTTTGTTAAGGCAGCGCAAGATATTTAGTGATTTCTCAAGATAATTGTTTTCAAGGACGATCAAGACCTGTTCAGCTTATCAAGATGAAACAAGAAAACTTCGTTTAAGGGTGATCTAACAGTAATCAAAATGTGTTTATGTTTTTCAAAGAAGACCAAATTAAAATTTTTGCCACGATTCCGTTTCCCGCCTACTAATAAAAATGCCAACCCCGCAGTAAAACAGCGTTTGAGAAATATCTTCATACATGTGTATATCCAACGAACCAGAAAAAACATGAGGAGTGCACAACATATGTGGTACCTGCATCCGTCACTAAGTAAATCTGGCAACGCGTCAGTCAATCCTTTACGTACATGTATATAGTATACGTACACATGTAACTACTTGATGGACATTCGCCTAAATTAAAAGTACAGGGATACAGAAATGAACACTCATTCCCGCCATGGGTCAAGTGAATTCTATATCTTGTTTGTATTGTCACAAATAAATAATTGAATATAATATGAATTTCAATATGCTGTAAAAATGTTGTGAGTTAAATAAAAAGGCTTAATCCTCAGTAATGAACGAAAAATTGAAATGATCATCTTTAGTAGACTAAAAGGTAGCAAAAGTGCGACATTTTTGAATAAATCTTTTCACTTTGAATAAGTCAAAATAAATATATTGATAGTGAAAATGCGTACAGTAAAGTATCACTGCACAACAGCCATGCGTACTGTTTCATTCCAACAATGTCACAAGGTTACCTACAGAATTTTTTTGCGTACTTTGGAAAAAAATCGTTCTATAGGTTGCAATTTGGGTTATTTTCAAACGTCCTTTTCACAAAAGAGAAAAGAATACACTGTTTCACAACTGAAGTACATTTGAATCAATGAAAATGAGGTTAAAGTTTTTAATCAAATTAAATATATTGACATCGAAAATGCGTACAGCAAACTATCACTGCACAACATCCATGCGTACTGTTTCAATCCAAAAATGTGACAGAAGTGACCTACAGAATTTCATTGCGTACAGAGGATAAAAGCGTTCTATTGGTTGCAATTTTGGTTATTTTCAAACGTCCTTTTCACAAAAGAGAAAGAATGCACTGTTTCACTACTGGAGTACATTTGAAATAACAAAATTGGGGTTAAAGTGTTCAAATAAGACTCAGAAGTAGTCAAATCAATCGAAAACTTGACAGCCTTTTAGAATATCTCCTTTAACATCCCAGTTCTATCATTATTGAAAATTTAAAAACGGAAGACATATCTTGATACAATAATGCAATAATTTCTAGAAAATTCAACTCCAATTGATGCTTAAAAAGGTACTTAATTTCGAAGTAAAGATGCAGTTCATTCATGCATATCTTGTTTTTGCACCCCAACAATGCGCCAAATTGTCAATGATCCTGGCTTGTGTTAATTCGTTTCCTGTTTATCATCATTTTATCGTCTTGATTCGTTCTTCTGAAGAAAAGAGACGTAGACCTACTGAATGCACGCCGCAGATAGCACCCCATAAAGTCTTGATAGGGTTAACAACACAACTTTCGACCTTTCCAAATGTCGAAAATATCTATGGCGACCAAACATTTTTGTCTGGCCACCAAACATTTTAATATGCAACCATTTTTTGGACAATGGTGGACAACTGGCGACCTTAAGGGGGTTCGCTACTGAAAATAAATAGGATTTCAAATAAACGTGATTTTTTGTTAGAAAATTAAAAAAGAAATAATTTAAGTGAAAAAAATTGATAGGTTGATGATCTCGTTTTTGAGATTTAAGTGATTGAAAATTTGGCGGGAAACAGAACTCCTCGGATTTTTTCATAGGATTAACATCAGCAAAGTTTGACCAAGAATGAATGTGACAGAATAAATAAATTTTAATGAACTTTTTACAGAATGCTATAAAGATGTATAAAATGAAATTATGAGAAAAAATAAAGGGGTCCATGGGCAAAAAATTGTAATGCTTTTAAATGGATAAAACCTAAGAAATCCGAAAAACTGACAGAAATCCCAAAACATGAGGAGCGAACCTTAAGTAAAGTCTAATTTGAGGCCTGTTGGTTTTACCATGTATTTGTAGAGACTTTGTCTTATGTGTATTTACTTTATATCCTTTCATTGTTTCTTGAAATAATGAGGGTAATAACAAAAATATCGAACAGAATTGTCATGAGTCAGAGTCCATGAGGCAAAAAGACAAAGAAGGTGGAAACAACTGAAAAATTGTCGACCGCATCAGACTTGGTACAGGCATGTAGGGTTGTCAGAAATGTGGGGTTGAATCGGTTTAATGGCGCGCCAAACCTCTCCTTCCATTGAACAACCTTCTAAACATTTAGATTTTATCTGCACTGAAGAGACATAAGTTGTCGAAATGCGCTTATGCAGAATTTAAATTCACCGTAACTTCGGTATTTAGTTATTTGTTACCACTGGGTCGATGCCACTGCTTGTGGACTGTTAGTCCCCGAGGGTATTCACCAGCCCAGTAGTCAGTACCTCGGTGCTGACCCGAAAGCCGATTATTTTTGGATCCTTACAATATCTAATTTTTTGTAAATTTTGTTGAAAACAAAGGAGTATCTCCCTCATGCAAAGCTCTGTCCTTATCTGATTTTGGCTTCACATTTAGATCATATTGGTTATTTGTTCTCTATCAGTTTTTAAACCTCTTTAAGTTTATTGTCTTTCAAACGTTTAAATTTTATCTGCACTGAAGAGACATAAGTTGTCGAAATGCGCATATGCAGAATTTAAATTCATCGTAACTTCGGTATTTAGTTATTTAATCAATTATAAATGTTTACGAAAAGATAATTGGAGAACTTGCGTAACGAGTTTTGATTGCCACTGGAATTTGGGACAATGAATGATTGGTTTATTGTTATTTTACGCCAACTTCAGCAATATTTTTGCTAAATCGAGGTGTGAAAATATGATGATATAATATAATATTAATATGGAGGGAAAACAGTCATTTTAAAAAATATGTATTACTATGTTTCACAAAATTGGCTAATTTACGAAACAAGTTTTGAATACCACTTGAAAAGGGAACAATGTAAACAATGGGTAGGTAGGTCGATTGATTGTTGTTTAACGAAATCTTCAGCAATATTTCTGCTATATCCTGGTTTGAAAATATGATGATATTTATATTATTAATATAGAGTTAAAACAGTCATTTAAAAAAAAGTGTTACTATGTTCAGTTAAAAACAATTTCTAAAACATAAAATAAAAAAGTAGGGAATAAATTAAGCCTCCTTTACGACCCCAAAAGAAGGTATTCTTTTGTGGAAAAATAAAAATGGGATCCTTATACTGCAGGCAAGTTGATGTTTCTTTGCGGTTTGCATAGAATGGTTTGAGGCCAGGCCTTACGTCTAATGACCTTAACGAAACTCATGTACACTGCCCTCCCCTAATTACCACCTCTGGACACACCTCTTCAGCTCTGTATACGAAACCCCTGGATCCAATATAGGTGCCATGAGATTGCTAACCATATTATACTGTTTAGGAGTTCCGGTATTTAGATTCATGAGTATGTAATTGAGGACGCCACAATGCAAGAAATGTCACAAAAAGACAAAAAGGGAAATTTGAAGGGTTTCTAAGGAATATGAAAAAGAAAGGAAATGGGGTAAATGTCAAGGAGACAACATCCCATATCCAGGTTAAAACGACCCAAAACAAAACATCTAGGGGTCACCATATGGTCTTCAACACAGTGAGGAACCTCACACCATATAGTAAGCCCTAAATGGCCCCGAAAAGGTAAAAAAGTGAATAAATCAATGGAAACAAACCACATCCAATAACCCAAATATCAAGAATTTTTTATAAGAAGACAAGGACAAGCCAATGACCAACATATTCCTGACTTGGGACAGGCGCAAAAATTGCGGTGGGGTTAAACTGGTTTTCTTGGATCCAAACCCTCCCCCTATGTGTGGTGAATGGCTAAAATAAATACACAAAAAGACTCACAGTAAAAATCAAACTAGAAAAAAGTCCAACTTATCAAGACGAGTACCCTTACAATGAAGTACATAAAACATGAAGACAATACATACAGGTACTGTCCGGACAAATGCTCGCAGTTACTGACAGCTAGCTAAGGACATAATTTCCGTTGACTATGATATCAAGCCTTCTTACATATGAAATTTCAATTGAAATACTTCTAAATAGATTTGGTATAACAACATCATCAATTATGAAAGAAGAACGTGATATTGTGCAACGCCAAATACTGCCAATATGAAAAATTGTTTAAATTTAGTTATGGTGTAAAGCATTTAGGAGATGATCAATATTTTTGCCAACAAAAACCAGAAGTAAAGATTTAACAACAATGCTGTATTTATATCCTTTATGAATAAGTTTGTTCAACGGATTAATAAGTTTGGAAGGACAATTTTTGAATTTATGCGCTTTGTAAATGATATTGCCATAAAAGTTTGGAAGTCAATGTATCTATAATAAAATTTAGAGAATGTTTTTATTAATTTATGATATCTAAACCCTTGATGCAGAAGTTTTTCAGTGAGACAAAGATTTCGGTCGTTGAAGTCAGAAACATTACTACATACTCGTGCAAGTTGTGAAATCTAGACCCCGTAAGAAGGGGCTAACGGAACATCGCCGTCGAGATGGGGGAAATTGACTATAAGGAATGAGAAATCATCCCATTTATCATAAACCTTAGTGTTTAACTCTCCTTGATTAATTGATATATCAAGATCAAGAAAAGGAGTATAATCACTGCTGCTATTGGATTTATTTAAAGTAAGTTCTGCAGGATAAATTTCATCTGTAAATTTAGAAAATTCAGGATTATTTAAAGCCAAAATATCGTCCAAATATCTATATGTATTGTTAAATTTATCCACTAAATGCTGTTTAGAAGGGTCTTTTTGAATTTTTGCCATGAATTGTGACTCGTAGCAATAAAGAAATAAATCTGCTATGAGAGGTGCACAGTTAGTACCCATAGGAATACCTATTTTTTTGCTGATAAACTATCACCGAAACGAACAAAAATACTATCAAGAAGAAAATGTAATGCTTTTATCATATCCTGACAAGTCCAGTTGGCATATTTGTCATGTTTGTCGTCACTGAAAAACAATTTAAATGTATTGCAACAAATGTACGTACATCCTGATTTTTTGAAGGACCATTTGATCAATTCGTTTAAGACACGTTCGAAACGTGAAAAGGGCATATTTATCCATCACAGGTTTCTGGTTTTTCAAATTTCTTACTGAAGGTTTAACTAACAACAACATAGTTTGTGACAAACAGAGGAAATCTATATTTGCACAGGTGCTATAAAAAAGTGCATATCAAGAGTCAGTACCAAAGTATTCATCGTTTCTTAAGTCAAAAAAGATGACGTTTACCATGGATATAGCAGATATTCTCAGACTACTTAAAAGAAATGTATTTTATCAGATTGAAATGAATGGATTAAACAGTGAGTTTCATTATTTCAGCCTGTTATAAAAACAAAATTTTAAAGAAGTACGTTTAAAGATTATAAACTATCTTGTGCAAGAACTGAAGGCTTTTCATTCGTATCTGCTTTTTAAATTATCTGCTATAATTTTCGGATTTCAAAACTTCGATGAAAATACAGATTCGGCTTCTTGTATACTTTCGATAATCTTGATAATTTCTTTGTTCAAACTTTCA
>MJUU01043112.1:54595-66785 GCA_002080025.1 Modiolus philippinarum
TATATCGATAATTAAATTTACTAAAGGTCTCTAAAGTTTGTCTCTCCTGCAGTTAGAATCCGTAAAAATTTTCCACATGCAATAAATACTCTATATATTTTAAGTCTTTTGTAAATTGTAGTGAGATATTTTCTCATATATATATATACGTTCAGATATTCAATATTATTTTATTTCCAAATATTATTCTAACCACATGTTTCTAGTACTCACATCTCACTTCTGAACTAAATACCAAACTCTCTTGCAGTATAATAGCGAGTTAAAAACACTTTACAATTGTTAAAGGCATCATTGTGACTTCAAGATGACGAATAACAATAAAAGCGTTTTTCCGTTGCATGATTTTACCATGAACATGCATTTGTGGAGATTTTCGTTCATGCACATACTTCATTTCTTTTTATTTTTTGAAAAGGCGATTCTCCTTTTTGTCGAATAGTGTGGCATTTTAAAGTTAATCATAATGTGTTATATTTATTTATCACAAAGTATGTAATAAAGACCTAGGGATTGTTTCAAGTTTGAACATGAATTTTAGGACAAGTGCAACGCTCGGAGTAGATCATGCTTACCCTTCCGGGGCCCCTTATGATGCCTTAAGTTCACTATGCTAGTGCTTAGTTTTGTGAGTTCTTGTTTATTATTACCCTCGCTTTAGGGGTATAGACATTGTGGCGACAAATCCTTCTAGACTACTTGGTGAAATTTGTTGAAACTTTCACAAATAGTTCGGTACATATTGCCATTGTGCATTATCTATTTAAAATTTTGATTTGACCCTGTTTGTGTAAAAAGGGGGGGTATATTTTGTGAGCTTTGCTCACAGTTTTTCTAGTTTGTTGTGGTTTTTTAAGGTTTTCTTAATTTGCGTTAAATAAAATGTTGCCATGTTTTTCGGATTTTTATTTATTGTTTTCCCCTTTTTGCATTTTGTTTCAGTATTCCCTAGTCGATATTTGTTTTGTTCCATAATTTTCTATCGCTGACATGGTGTTTCTTCCTTTTGTTGAATGGTGTGGCAAATTATACTTAAAACACTTTAAAACTAATCATTCTGACTTTGTTTTGTTCTATAATTTCCCACAGATATCCATTACCGACAGGACGAATCTTCATTGTTACAATAAAAAAAAATGTGATTGTTTAAGAGTTTTCCATTGATGTCAGTCACTATGATAATGAGAATTAGTTTTGTTTACCAGTGTTAGTAGTTTGAAGCTAATTATAATGCAAGAGTAAAGCTTAACATTATCCTCTTATTCATTATCGATTATTCAGAACAATTTTAAAACAATTTTTATTTCCCGATAAATTTGAAATAAAATAAAAATAGATTAAATCAAAAATATTTTGTAAGATAGTTACATTTCATTGAAATTGATTCATAAGCAAAAAATTGAATAAAGATAAGTTTTGATGTTTGAGGACACAAGATGAATGCTTTATTTTTTATCGCAGTTTCGAGTATTGTGGTTAACTGTAAGTATATGTTTACAAAGTATACTAGTATATAAGTACTTGATGATTTAGCTGTTTCTTAACATTTTATCGTTTTTAACGTATTTCTTTAGATCAACACATTGTTATAGCATATGTCGACCTGTTTTGAGGATCCGTTAGATTTCTTTGTAAAACAAGTATAAAGCAGTACTAGTACTTTGCAAAACACAAGAATAATTTATGCAGTCTGATCACTATCAATATAATCAAGAACCGAATACATTTTGGATTGTTCGTTTTGGATTAGCGGTTCGGTTCTCACTTACTTTATACATTCTCAAATGTAAAGTCTTCATTTAACTATAAATCAAGGAATTTCATTTATACGTAAATTGTCCCCTTTCGTAACAAGAATATCTTGTCCCCTTTCATAGCAGAAATAAATTGTGTTTTATTTTTCAAATACCCAACAGTGTAAAAATCTATCTAAAATCTGCATCAAAATTGTGATTTTTTTATCTTGTCTTTTTCATAATTTGTCCGCCTTCGCATAGCATCAATAAAAATCATTTAGTTTATGGTCAAGTTTAATCTACGTATAAGTTTTCCTTTAGACATACCAATAAAAAAAACATAGCCTGCCTCACATAGCAATATTTTGTAAACTCTGATTTTGCTTATAAGGATATAGTCAATAACAAAACAAATCAAATTGAATGTGTTTGTCAATAGTTCGCCATCGGTGAAGATTTTGCAATATCTCATAATTGCGAATATCATAATTCAGGTGAAAATGATGCGGTTGTGTAAATTACTATTTAAATGTTGTTAAATGGTTTTTAATATTTAATTGATGATCATAAAGATATAATAATTAACATTTATCTTGCAATTGTGCAAAATTTGTCAATTTTTAATTGTTATGAAGGGGAGATCATTTTGGAGAAATGAAGAGGGAAAATGACATTTTCATTATTTTATAAAAATATTATCCGTGACCCAATTTTTTTTATTTCATATTTCCAAAGTTATTACATAAACACACTTAACAAAATCCATTAGTTTTTTTTTTCGTATATTAAATAATTCTAAAATAATTTCTATTTTTGGTAGCTTCTCCCGAAAAAAGTTTGCTGATCAATTCGTTTTATACCAACATTTTGAAGTGCACGAAATATTTTTTCAGTCACAGAGAACAAGAAAAATATACAAAGTCATGTAGTTTCATTTTTATTGCCTTAAACTTTCTTAATATTAACTTAAGTGTCAATAACAAATGATCACAATAAAGGCTTCAACAATGAAAGAGTTATTCCATTTGTTTAATCTTACCATTTATTTATGGGGATTTTGCCCATGTTCTTTTACTCCATTTTTAAAATTTTCATCTTTTAAGGTGAAGATGTTTCACAGTTTCAGTTTATATTTTTCAATAGGTCCAGTAAGTTTTGATCTTAAACTTTTGGGCGCAAACATATTATCCGTAACTTGCATTTTGTACGAAAATATAAGAAGTTGATCGTTTGTACGTAGAATATGTCATGTTTTGGCTGGAAAAGAATTCGAATTTCAATTTTACTGTGAGCTCTCTGGGCTCACATAGCGTGACGTAAAGACCCTATAAAATAAATAAATTTGACGTTATTGTTTTATAAACGTGCTATGTAGAAAAAGCAACATTATTATTATTTTGCTTCAAATTTTATAGTAATTCGAATTCTGAGTACATCAACAATCGTTCCCTCCTTCCTAGGGATAGGCATGTATTGATATTGTTCACAATAGGTAAAATGTTACCCTTCATTTCAACATTTTATGAATACTTAAGGAGATTGACAACTATTGATTGATTGATCAGAAGAAGTCTAACGTCAATTTAGCAATATTCAAGTTATACCATGACCATATATATATCTTTCTCTTTATATATACAAATGTATCTGTTATGTTGCTCTTGTTCGTGAGAGAATTTATCATATAGATATACTATTTTGGGTCGTTTAGCCTGGATATGGGACGTTGTCTCCTTGACATTTACCCCNTTTCCTTTCTTTTTCATATTATACTTTCAAATTTTGGTATTTATTTTATTTGTAATTTAAAAATGATATTCTGACCACCTTTTTCCTGTGCCCACATATTACTATTAAATAATGGCTAATTTTCTCACAATCGTCAAAATGAGTGCCTTGTTTGTTTATATGTTGTTATTGTCCACTAGCTTTAGATACTACAATTGCTTTTGTCCAGCTACAGTTGGAAGTGATTGTAAGAGCACTTTGTCAGTTTAATCTGTTTTGACGATACCGCATGCATGACAAAAAAAAGATATATAGCTGTAGCGTTGTTCGACATTTAGCAAAGATTTCTGCTCAATCTGGAATTTTACCCAAATCAACTCAAAATTAAAGAGACCACTGATACACCACCATCATACCTGGACCTATACCTCTACATTGACAACTCTGGACGTCTGAAAACAAAACTTTACGACAAGCGTGATGATTTCGACATTCCAATAGTGAATTTTAACGGTTTTTGAGCAGAAATATTCCCAATTCACATTTCACAACTCATTCGCTATTTTCGTGCCTGTAGCTTGTACAGCGATTTTGTTTCAAAAACTTATACATCAGTCAACACAGATGTTCGGTCACTGTTGTAATTGTCAATATAGAATTTTACGGTCGTCACCACGATTTGACAGACCATTACAATGTTTCTGGTGTACAAATGAGAACAGATTTCTTTCGTAGATCCGGAGTTTGTTACCGGACTGACTAACACCGACTGTGACAAAACCGGACTTTCTACTGACAGTGTGACGGGTACCACGCCACGCGTGGAGCAGATCATGCTTAGCCTTCTGGAATACCTGGTGTTACTCTCCGTTTTTTCAGAGGGAGTTCACAGTGTCAGTGCTTTTTTTTCGATGTTGTCTTGTATATCAAACTGTTACTTTTTAGTTTTGTCTTCGTCGATTATGTTTGTGGTAAAGAATTGTCCTTGTAATTGTCGGAAGCTTTAGAGATTCACAAATGCTTTTCAAACTTTCAATTTGGTGCTCTTTAAGGGTAAGAGAAGTAACATGCACCATGAATTTAAATAAGTTTTGTCTACGGGTTAGACGACATCGGCAAACGAATACCGAAGCAAGAAGCAAGATGACAATAACCAATCAGCAACTAAACAGATATTTCAACATCAGATTTAACTGGCTGTGTGACGGGTGCTATGCGTGGAGCAGATTATGCTTACCCTTCCAGAACACCTGATGATACCTCAGTTGTATAGGGGTTCACACTGCTAATGCTTTAGTTTTGTGGCGTTCTTGCTCATTTTTGTTTATTTGTTTTGTCTTTGTCATACTGTCTCAATTCGTGTTGCTGTGAATTTGCATTGATTTTGGATTTATGATTTTAGAATTTCCCCTTTCCTCGTTCTTGCTTCGATATTCGTTTGCCGATGTATTTGAACTTGCTTTGAGGTATGAGCATAGCTCAACATTGAAGGACTCATGGTTACTTTCGGAAGAAGACCAACGATAAAAGCGTTGTTCTCTTCCTTCGTTCTTCCATGTATTTGTAAAGGCTTTGTCTCATCTCTGTTTACTCCATAGCCTTTCATTGTTTATTGGACAAATTGGGGTAATAACAAAATTACCGAACAGAATTGTCAAGAGCCAGAGTCCATGAGGCAAAGAGGCAAAGCAGGTGGAAACGACCGAAAAAAATTGTCGACCGCAATGGTCCTGACTTGTTACAGGCATTTCAAAGGAAATGTTGGGGTTAAACAGGTTTTAGGGTGAGCCAAAACTCTCCTTCCATTGAACAATTTAATCAATTATAAATTCATACGAAATTGGATGGGACATCTAGGGAACAATGGTTAGGTTGATATATTGTAGTTTAATGCTATATTTCAGCTATATCGAGGTGTGAAAAGATGATGATAATATTCACGTAAAGGTAAAACAATCAATTTAAATCATCGCATTTCTATGTATTTTTAATAAATATAAATTAAAACAATTTCTAAAACATAAAAGACCAATGGGTAGGGACAAGAAATCTAGCCTCTTATACGACTCTACAATTTCACACTTATTAAAAAAAGCTCGCTAAACTTTTGTTGCACTGGAGGGATATAAAATCGATTTGAAATGAAATGCCTAAAAATTAATAACCGAATACTTGACACGAGCGTGTCTTTTCCGTCAACAAAGGACATCATGGCGGGACTTTATAATTAACACCCTATTCCTACGTTTATTTTATTAAATTGATAAGTAATTACCCTCAAACATCAGACAATGTCAAATTTCACTAACAAGACTTTTTACATAAAATAATTCCACAAAAATACATAATTGTAGGTTTCGAGTAATCAACTTCCACATGAACCCGGCCGTTTATATATATATATTTCCCATCTATCGTGTTCTTAATGGCACTTGTATGTTCTTCGTGCACCAAAAAACCTTCTTAACGGCGTTTAGACGTACCGCTGTCTGAAAACATGATAATCCCAACTTAAATCAGAGACCCATATTGATGCTTGAATTCAATAATTTTGCATGCATAGTTCAGTACGGCAAAATAGTGACTTTATGACCGATTTAAACATATATGTTAAATTTTCCATATCATGATATCGTGGAAAAATCGATCTCCTTCAGTTAGTCAGAAATATAGATATTTGTACGTGAAAATGTTGTGTTTTGTTCTTCCTCGGTTTGTTTTGGAACATTCTTTTCCAGAGAAAACACAATTTTTTAAGAAATATTTTAATTTGGAGACCGTGAACGATCAGTGTCTCATACGCCCCGTCATATTAACTTGCATAAAGAACTACTATTCGATAAGCAATCGAAACAATCTACAGAATATGTGCTGCTGCTGTAAATATAACATGTTTCAAATGCTGGGTTCAACGTTTTATAGCAAAGCTATTCCATAGTAAAATTTGCAATTAGTCTGCTTGTGGAACCTAGATGGAACGGTTAATAAATGCGTGATTAAGGGAGATCTGTTCCCAAGCTGAATATTTTTGTCAGATTTTATTAGGGGTGTTTGTGTGTGTGTGTTTGTGGGGGGGGGGGGTGTTCTCCTGAAATTCCATCGATCCAGTTTCAATTTTTCTGACTCAAGGGTGGGGAAATAATATTGCAGTACAATGACTACAATGACTATTCTGTATAGTAATAAGTAAAATTGATTTTTCTCACCGATGATGGAAAACACGTGCATGTATCCGGGTAAAATCAAATCTGTGACGGAACAATTTGTCTTTTGTCTACTTTAACAGGTTATAAAGTCTAGTTTAAGTTTTGGTTTGATGTGAAAAAATAAATCGAAAGTGTTTTTACCTTGGCGTGTGATGTTGTTTTTTCCTCGAATCCAACCAGAAATCACATTATTATATTGCATTCATCCAAAAAATGAAACTAGACTTTATACCCCTTGACTTTGCTATTTAAAATATTTACAACATATCAGTCAATGTACTGAAAGTGCGCTTTGGAAAAACGGTTGAGAAGGGAAATCGTTTAACATGTAGTTGATTGGTGCTAACAACGGCAGTAGAATACCGAATAAACAAGGAAAGCGAGGACCACAAAAATCGAAATCCAAAGGCATGGCAAAAATGGCAACAGAGAAAAACAAAGACAAAACAAGGACGTCGGACAGGTACAATGCACGGAAATAAAAAGACGACTTCAAAAACTAAGGCACTCATAGTGTGAACTCCCATGAAAACCGGGAGTGACATCAGGTGCTCCGGAAGGGTAAGCATGTCCTGCTCCGCTAACGGAACCCGTCACACTATCAGTGAGTCAATCCAGGGTTGAGTCAAAACCGGTTATGTCAAATCCGTAAAGACTTGAAATCTAGCTGAAAATGTCTGTTTTCATTTGGGACACAGACACGTCATATCTGCCAATGATATTTTGATGACGGCAATAAAATTTCTGCAAAGGCTGAACAAATCCCTGACTAAGCAACTTTTGGGACAGTGTTTTTGCTCTATTAAAAAAATCACTGCATAAACTAAATTCACGACCGTAACGAATCAACTGTGAAATGTACACTCCACAGGCTGGAGAGGTAGGTATATTGCTGCTCAGAAAATTCACAATTGGGAAGTTAAAACATCACGTTTGTCATATAGCCTAAATTTAAAACGTCCATCTGAATCAATGTATATAAACAGATTTAAGTATGAAGCTGAAGTAGGTGTGTCAGTAGTCTCTTTAATTTCAAGCTCATGGGGATAGATCTGGTGTAAATATTCCTTGAATTTTGGATTATTAAGAGAAAGTACATCGTCTATGTAGCGGAAGCTGAAATTAAAGGACTGGGTTATATGTTTTTGTTTTTTTTGTGTTAGCCCTTGTAAAAACCTGGCCTCATACGAGAAAAGAAAGAGACCAGCTAAACGCGGCGCGCAGTTAGTTCCCATGGGAATCCCAATTGTCTGTTGAAAAACGCGACCTCAAAATTCGACAAAAATATTATCTATTAAAAATTCCAACATCTTGATTACGTCATTCTCCGTGTACTTCTTGTTTGACTCAGGGTGGTTCTTTACAAAATATGTTTTGTCTTTCCCTACTACTAAGTAAGCGTACCTGCGTTCTCCGTTTTAAGTACAGAAACATTGATGTATCAAATCAGAAATTATTGTTTTCAATTTATTGTGTGGCAGGGTAGTATATAGAGTAGAAAAATCAAAAGTTTGTATGCTGTGGCAATGGGTAAGACTGCTTAAGGATAGCTCTTCAAGACGATCTTTAGAATTTTTTTTGAATCCACATCTGATTGACGCCGCTCGTGGAGTAGACTTATTGCTCCCCTTAGGGTCGTTGTCTCTTTGACACATTCCCCGTTTCCCTTCTTTTTCTTATTTATCGCAGTAACTTTTCAGGCCATCTGGCTGCGGTCAATAAAGTAGTAAGGAGCTTAAAAAGTGGCTTAGTGGAAGACCCCACAATGAATCTCTGTTTGTATGGGTTCTTGTGAAGTTTAGGGACCCAGTAGATGTAGGGGAGCTGATTGTTTTCATCACCTGCTTTGATGCCAAAGGATGTTAAAACTGAGTTGTGATTTTCAATAATCTCCTCCCTTCATAGTTAAGTGGGAGTACAAGTTGGGTTTCCTGATGAACTATCAATTCCCATCTCCTTAACCAGTGATTCTTACACACGAACTGCAGTTTTATTCATTGACTACCTGCGTGTTCAAAAATATAATGTAAAATGCGATTCTCAATCGAAAAACAGCTGTGTTTGTCAGTGCATGTATGCTTATCGTTGTTATAGTTGAAATGTATATATTTTCAGAACGAGCTCTAGTTGAGACGTACATGAGCAGTAGTTGAGATATACATATAGCTACAGCTAATTTGTGTATCCGTAAGCGTCCTCGCTACAAAAAAAAAAAAAAAAAACAAAGGCGGTGGAATACCGAAGTTACAAAACACGTTATTGTTTTAAATTAAAGTCCGGGAAACAATCAGAAATTGAATAAACCGGAAACACTACATACAAGAAAGTCTTGACTATGATATTTATTATCATAAACGTAGCCGATTTTTTTATAGAACGCGTTCATAGTGGGAGTTTTGGCTGTCAAATTTCATTGTTTATTTTTCTGTTCTTGGAAAGAATCCCGACATCACACTAGTCATTCGGCTAATCGGGTGAAATGTCCGTTGATTTTGTTTAATATGTGGTTACATCGGCGAAGGGTCCGTTGATTGGAGTAGGCTACGGGTCAGTTGAGAGTAAATTTCAATTTATGTCTTGAAATTTTTAGATAAATTTTCTTTCAAGTCTACAAATAATCGTTATCTCATAAAATGCGTTTGTCTACCAGTGCGACTATCATTACGCTAGCGTACACTGTAACTGTTTTTAACATACATTTCAAAACATTGTAAGAAAACTAAAAGGCGATGATGTACCCTAGTACAATTTTGACAACAAATTCTACAAATATCAATCAGAAAAAGATATTTGTTCGGAAAAAAAAATTGTACAAGACATAAGATCTAATTTAGAATAGCTTAACTGTATGCACTCAGGTATTCTTTGTTCATTTTAAAGGGTTTAAAATGGTTATTACAAATTTTTTGTCCGTTAATGAGTTGGTTACAAAATAAAAGACAGTTGATGAGTTTGTAGCCGGCAATGCTTTAGTGTTCAAAAAGTGAAATGGCCTTTTGCATATCTTTCCGGTTTTCGAAACAAAGAGAGGCCGGGTGTGTGATATTGGTCGAGGACTGATAACGGCAGGATGATCTGTGAAAACGCTTTGTACAAAAATTTACGATTGATAACAGACTGTCATAGGCCCAATACTCGGGCGTGGTAACTGTTACTATAGAGTAGGAAGGTCGTCATTTGTTATTACTTTCGTTTGTTTCAAAGTTATACATACAATTAATATGTTTCCAAGGTTTGTGATTAATAAGTATTCTAACCGTACGTTCTCATAAAATTGATAACGATATTGTACTCGATATCAAGATAATTTTAAGTTTTACCCTAGACTTTAATTGCATCAACATACCCCACATAATACTGTTATACGGTGTATTTACTTCCTGACTAGAGACGATATTTCAAAGCATTATTCCATCACGATTTGCCTTTCAGAGAATTGTTGAAAGTACACGGTAAGTACAAAAAAGTCTATGGAATAAGTAACTATTCAAATATTAACCAATGAACGCATATATTCGATGATTAGATCATAATGCATTTCAATTACAAAATATATACAAGTATCTGCCATAATCATAATCCTTTATTGTTAACGTAGATCTATAATGCCAGTTTAGGGTTGGCCAATAACTGCTTAATCTTAGCAGTTAAGATTTTTTATTTGATATTTGACTGAAGTGGTGTTCCAACTGTCAGCCAAAAATATTGTCAGCCGAGTGACCTAAAATAAATATTGAAGACCAGAAAAATCTAGGAGGAATCAAAAACTTTGTACATTTTTTATGACTTTTTACATAGAAAAAAAAATCAGAAAATCATTTGTTAACATTAAGTAAGTTATACTATAGGTCATTAAGGCATTCAGTATTATGTTCCAAAAAATCTACAGCTTGAGTATATAAAAATAGCTAAAATGAAAGCCTTTATTTGTTACTGCGAATAAATGGTAATACAAGGCAATCATATTGTGGCACAGAGTGAACTTCGACTAATTCAGGAAATAGATTAGTTGACATTGTTGAAAAGAAATATAGTTACAAATTTTGAATGTAAGTAAATACCTTATACTTATTCTCTGCTGAGGTGAAATATCCCGGCACTGCAATTTGGTTTTTCGGAGGATAAGAGACCGTATCCATGTGGTGGCCTAAAACGACTTTGAAACAAAACTACGGCACTTCTATCAGAATAAAATTGTTAATCGGGCTACACAGCGGACTGGAACCAAACTTGTGGCAGTAATCATTGGCTGGTTTCTTTTTAAAAATGCGTGAATAAAGTCCGTATATATATAGTTCAAACAAGAAAGCTCCAGCAGGAAACTTAGTTTAAATTGGACGTTATAAGAAAATGTATACAAAGATCTTCTCTCATTATACTACATAGTCAATTACAACAGACTTTTTTTACAAATGTCACACATTGAACTCTATCGGAAATAATTCATGGGTCTTTTCTGAAGCCACAAAACCAACTGGAACCAAACTTGGTCACCATAATCTTCGAATTGTCACTTTTCAAAATGTGTCCAACAAGTCTACACCTCATCCATATGGCAGCAAGTTTGTTTAACACTGGATCTTACGAAAATAAACAAACATTTCTTCGTTAGCAACCTGGCCCAAAGGAACAAAACCCGGTGATTTAGTCCTTAGTTGGCCTTTAAAATGTGTCTTTCAAGTCGTCACTTCATCTTAGATGGCAGCGAACGGAAAAGATTAACGCTGGACTCTATTCAAATAGCTAACACAACGATCTTCTCCAATGAAACTGCATGAATAATTGGAATCAAACTTGTTGAACACGGGCTTTTGTTGTATTTTTTTAGTTTTTAATTTAGATAGAAACCAGGGATCTCCTCTGAGACTACTCTGAGGAACCAACCCTCTAAAATCAGAAAATGAATATATCATGCAGAACTCGGTATTGGAAACCAGATTTCCTGAAAGTTAAAATGCAATCTATAAAAGACTCATTTTCGACTATGTGGACTTTTAATTTCAGAAATATGATATTTCAAGTAAATGGTGTACAAAATGATAACGTGTACCTGGAAAAGGTAAAGAATACACTCGGTTAGAATTAAATACAGAAGTTACTGTAAATAACAAAATACCGACGTTACTGTTAAATGTAACTACTACAGATGGCCATTTCGACACCTTATTTTTTCAGCGCAGATCAAATCTAAATATTTTGGAAGACCATTAACCAAAAGATGCTTTACAACCAAAAAAATGCTTTTTAATATTCTAAGATTTAGTTGGAAGCTGGCTCACAAATTCAAATACAGATCAAGAAACCAACATACAACACAGGTAACCGACCCTGGACATTACTCAGTGGTATTGATATTCATGATTTTCAAATCGAAATTTTACTTTTCGGGAATGATGACTACGATGACCAGACAAACTCAGCTATATTTTCAGTAGGCTCGATCATATATCAATCAAACTAAACGAATTTAAGGTACAAGTCAGTTCTAGAGCTCAGTCACACTCTTCTTTTGTCTTTCTT